>JAOYSI010000124.1:0-11978 GCA_025775065.1 Hiodon alosoides | reverse complement strand
AAACCCATGCCTAATTCCTTACTGCACTCTAAAGATGAGCGAAACCCATGCCTAATTCCTTACTGCACTCTAAAGTGGGAACACTCTTGGCAACGCAACACACATCTCTCTGAGACTCCGAGGGAATTTCTGACACTAAAACGAACAGCCTTTTAATGTCCGACATCAGTGTTTGGCCAAATGAAAATAAAAAACTGCTGTCGGAATAAAACTCCTGTTCCATGCAGCAGTGAAAAACCCGGTCATACTGAAACATAAAATAAAGAAACAGAAATCAGCAACCGAAACCCTGATGACCTAGATACCTTATCCTCTTTCAGAAGAAACAAAATACACAACCAACACAGCGGCTCCTTTTTTGAGCCTGAAAAATAAAGCTTGTTACAGCTTACAGTTAGCACCCTTTGTGTATATGTTCACATGGTCTGTGTCTGTAAAACACAAATAAATATGTGAAAAAAACTAAAAGTTATAGATAGTAATATTCGTCATTTAAACTTTTTTTAAGAGGAGTCAATATTGGCAAACTTTCCATTATATACAGCCCTATGAAAAAACAACCCACCTCAACCACTTGTGGTTGTAAAGGCAAACTCTTCTTGAAAGGAACTGCCCTTGAAACAAGTAGGTCTTTACTACCTTATTAACTGTGCTGAATTGCACATGAAACTGAATCCAAACGAACGTGGTACATATAGGCTAAGAACCAAATGCACACAAATGAAAGGGTCTGATCCGTGCTTCATGTGGGTGAATAAGTGGAAAGATTTAAGGGAAAGATATCTTTAGTGAATGCAGTGTTACGTATGTCCTTTTACAACTCAACAACTCAATTTCTTGTTTAGCAGGATAATTGTTATGTTTCCGTAGTTCTGAGTCATGGTCACAGCCCTAAGTGTTGTGTTGAAATACACGCCACTGATCATCTATATCAAGCATGTATTTTAGAGATTTGAAATTTGTGAGGGGAAAAAAGTATTTGTAGACTGTCTTGTATTCATAAATGATTAATTAGTTAATGAATGAATAGCCCATAAGAGGGTATACATCATCAGCATTGACCTTTTGGTCCGGTCGTTTGCTAAAAAAAGCCATTTTTAAGTTTAGAATCTTTTTATGTCTTCCCAAACGTATTAATGGCACCTGCTGTAAAAAGCCCCATCTCCTGCTTTTTCCCTTAATGTTTTCATTAAGCCAGTTCATTAAACGTCACGCATCAAACAAGAACCAAATTGCCCACTCCGATTTATCTCAACGTTGCAGGCGATTTGATTCTTTGCAGGATGTTGGCAGGACGCTCACAAACAGTCCTGACGAACATCAGCTCGCTTTTTGTTGCCATGGCATTTTTGTAATAATACAAACAGAAATAAAAAATACATTCATGTCAAAACTGCGGACTGCATGACATATCAACCCAATACTTTAGTTTACTTGGTCTGAATGGAAAATGGCCTCGATATCAGCATGATTTTGGTTGGTAGGTCATTTGAACCCACTTGTTATTTAAGCTAGAGTGCCCTTTCAGATTTAAATATAAATAAAATGAGTTCAGTTCACCTGTGCTCATATTACATTGGGGGGGGGGGGGGGGGGAATTAATGAATGCCAAATGAGGAATCCTATTCCTCCCCAAATTAATGTGTTTCGATGAGATTGGTTCATGGAAGCGATTGGCCTTGGAGGCCCAGGGGTGAGAGGGTCTAAGGAAGTAATTTAAAACCATCGATACTGTAAAAAAAAAAAAAATCTAATACGTAGGCCTATTGAAATAGCTTAGCCGGAGTAAAATTTGATTTAGCTTGGTCAATAAGACTAATGAAAAGGACATTGAGCATAAATAGAGGCTGCCCTGTGCTCCCCCATTGTTCAATAACTTCAGTTATTCAGTTAACTTAGTATGCTTGGTTTAGTTGTGATTTTCACATGCTTTTGATAGGGGTTTCATCAATGACTGATTGCATGAATTAAGACTGATGCACTGCTGTACAAGACTGACTGTATGTTGGATAGTAGTGGGGTAGTGGTTGAAGACCAGAACTGGTAGCCGGAAAACTCCGGACTAAAATCTGTTCAGGGAAGCAGTTGTCCCACCCTTATGAAAGACTAATCACAATTGTTTCCACGTAAGAAACCAGTAAAATTATCTGTGAGCTGGCCAACAGTTATGAACCCTGTGTGCTCGCTGAGCACCATTAGCGTGAAACCAAATGTTTGTTACTTAAGAAAACCAATGCTAATTGCACTGAGGAGTAAATTACCTGAAAAGACTCAGTGAAAACCAATCAAATACAAATCCAAAAACATTTGGTGACGATTGTGTTGCTTTATTTCCTTTATTTCAATAATAAACAACGACGATCCTAATATATTGTGCATAGACGTGTTGAGGCAGAACTGTCGAGGCACTGTTGTGAGTTTCACCACTGGTAAAGGCTCCAGAATTAAACTGTAGAGGCATTGTTGTGAGCTTCACCACTGCTAAAGACTCCAGAATGGCCAGATCACTTCGCCAATCATCGGTGAAGAGATTTCTCAATCGGTGTATAACAGAAAATATTTAAGTTTTGGCTGGGATCTACTTTGCTGCCACCAGAAGTGCAAACGGTGCTAAAGGATCATATGTTGGAATCCAAGGAAAATGAGGGCAGTCCCCGTAGTGCCTTTGGCGCTTTAGCACCCCGCTGATACACATCTCGCTGATCCAAACAGCTCTATAAACATCAGGTTATTATCAACAACCCCCCTTTCCCTGTCAGAAGCAATAGAAAAAGGTCCGGCCAGCATTAATTTCCCTAGTGCCCCACCCTACCCCCATGCACCTGTCACGAGATCTAAGTGGGTCTTTCTTCCTTTATCACATGCATCTCTGTACACAGAGCAAACGTCACATTCAAAATGTGTCAATGGTATTAAGCTTTGACATTGTATTGCATACATACTGTGCTTTTACCTCTGTTTTTCACTGCAATTAATTATGCAATGTTTCCTAATAAATGCTAATGACTGCGCTGTCAGACGTCCCGCATTGCCATGAAGCAATCAGAGGTCCCAGGGTATGGGGTACTGCCGTCGTCTGGCATTTAATCTGTAAATACGCTTTACCCAAACCTCCGCCACTGAACCAATTCTGTCAAAACCTCGGAGGCATCATTCACACAATCAAACGGAAATGCACTTGCTGACTGTCTTCCACTGGATCAGAATCGTTGAGGACCTGTCAAAACGTTAGCCATCTGCATACAATTCTCAGAGTGAAAGTTTCAGATGTGCATATTTTTCTGGCAAGAAGAAAAAAATGAGGCGAATTCACAAACCCCTCCTTGTAAAGTTTTTTTTTTAGAACATAGCGAGCGTGGAGGGTATTTTTTACTGTGCAAACACTGCTTTTCTTCTATAAACAATATACAGTCTATCTGGAATATAGAGAGGATTTCACACAACAATCATTTAATTTTCCATTGCATTTTCCATTGTTGTTGTTGTTTTTTAGTAGTTATGTCTTTTATATTTTTATATTTTAAAACTTTATTTTATTTGTTATTTACTTTCTCTTCATTATTTTGGACCTGGCAGGATATAAAATCTTATATATAAATTATTATATAAGTAAATGTATAATATTGAAGTGATATCGAAGCCTCGCCCATGGCTGGATACAGAGGGGTGAAGAGTTGGGCTACGCCCCCCCGCCCGAGCTCCTTCTGACTTCAGCCAAAAATGTTACATGTTTATATTATATACCATCGTGATACCCCCCAGAAATTTTCACTGCACTCCCAGTCAAAGCAGGCTGCATCTGGCTCTGTCTGGGCCTTTTAGTCAGGCAGAAACATCTGCACTGTGGGACAGGATGTTACACTGGCGTTGGCAGAGCAGGAAACTAGTCTGTGTCACACCATGTTGAGTGAAAAGAGATCTGCGCGAGGGCGTGCTGCAACTGCCGGGGGGGAGGGCAGTCTAGCGATCCCAAAGCCTCACAGGGAGGCCTAAGCCTATTAGTCATGCAAATATCTGCTGCACTGTGGCGCGGGAGGCCGGGGTTCGAACCGCGTCAACCCTCAGGATGTCGCATTGTGTACGTCAGTAGATTAACTAAAGACAAGTCTGAAATATTAATTTGGTGAATGAAGAGGATGTTGCTTTCTTAGCGCTGCTCAGCAATATCTGGAAGTGTAATTTCTATCAATAAATCACAGGGTGTTACAGTTTACCCAAGCTTCGTGCTCAGCAACGTGTGACTTTGATGTGAAATAATGAAGACCAAAGCCATTTACAAGTCAAACTGTGCTCCGCAGAGAAGTTCGACCAAAATAATTTGTCGACTTTTGAGAGATGGCTAGCAGAAAGTTCACCCTACCGGTGAATTCCATTGATCTGCTTGGATTTCTTCCATTTCCTAAAGCTTAGTAGCCCGAGGCTGAGCGACGTTGGTAGGCCCGAGGGCGCTCTTTAACTGCGCTGAGTCTGTGGTAGCCAGCTCTCCGGTCTGCCTTGTCTTAGCTCTCATTATTCAATATCAAAGCGGTACAATTTTCATCACTCAAGTCTATTATAGTTTTAGCCATCATTCTGTCTGGAGATCAATATCGTCAGTGTCTGCTATTCAATTTATACCAGTAACGTCTTTATCAATTTAAATGAATAGCTATTGAATGATTAAAAAATTGCCTTTTACTTGTCTGGCCAATACTTAAAAATTGTGTTTGTTTTGTGATATGTAATTGAAACCATGTTAAGCAAAGAACTGATTTAAAAGTGAACGAAGCAAATAAATCTGTCTCTGTTATTACAATACTGAGGATCTTGATAAGCAGTTTTAGCATACATGGTCAGTCCCAAGATAAGAGTGATTGAAAATTTAAAAATAGGGCCGTAAATGTAAATGGAGATGACAATACCAAACACAAAAGCCATGTGAATATAGCCAAAAAGCCACCTGCAGGTATGAGATAAGACTGAGAAGTTTTGTGTGCGTCCCCTTATAGGGCTGAAAGAAGGAAGGGCTAAATCTACCAGACAATGGTTTAGTGATCAAACATCAATAATTTAATAACATTCTCATGCAAGTATTTTCATTAAAAAAGGGCAAAAACCTTGCCTTCGGTTTGTCTCCATTATTACTGCTAATATATATATATATATATATATATATATATATATATATATGTGCTTTTATATTAAAATAAAATATGACAAAGCAAGTGGAGAGGGGCGGGGGAACATCTAGTGCCCACTTCCAGAATGAAGAAGTGTGCGTTAAAGCCACACGAGTATTAATCCAGTCGTTTTCTGATTTTGAAAACGGTCAACATCGATTAAGCAGTGCCTTTCAAACACTCTCCTAACGACAAAATGCATTTTATGAAGCGACGCATTCGAACGCAGAAAAGAGCTTTAAATTGTTATATCATTCCTCCGCGCCTAACGTAATATCTGGTGTAAAATCATTGTTGGCACTTCAAATATTACCTACTGCGGCATGGCATAATTTAAAAGCGCAGGAGAGTCACAGTCTGGCATTTCAGAAGCTCTAGTATGGGTTTGCAATTTACTGCCGAGAACGGATTGCAGATATAAAGCTTAAAGAAAACATGTTTGTTATACAAAGACCATGCTAATATGAGACAGTGGTCCCTGCTTGATTTATAGCACAATATACTCTTTTTTTAATTTGATGGTGTTGGGCAAGTCACTAACTTTAGGCAGACTTCCACCAGCTGGCGCTGATAAGTGGATGCAAATCATTGGTCATTTCAAGCTGGCCGTTTTCCAAGTCTATGCATAAATTAATAAGCAAACAGCACAGGGGGAGCAATTGATCTCCAGGCAAACACTCCCGGGCCTATCGTAGACAACAATCTCCCACAACAATGTGACCGCTGAAAGCCATAAAGACCGGGTTATTTGTGGACCATAAATCTCGCCAGCCCGGGTCCCACATGCTAATTTATTGCCCACATGTTTTCACTGGGTTCAGCCATTTACTCCCTCACAGCGAGAGAGGAATATTGTAGTGATTTTATTTATTTATTTATTTATTTATTTATTTATTTATTTTCCCCTGCAGTCAGCTAAAACACAAGTAACAGACAGCCCCTTGGGGGGCGGATTATGGAAGGGGGAGGAAGAAGAACTGGCAGACACATAACTGGCTTTAAGTTCTCGTTTATTGAGTTATTGATGATGCATCACATTAAAACCACCAGCTCCTTAAAAAGTAAGCAAAATAGGACCTCTTTAAAACTAATTTCCGCTATTCTCTATTTTGCTCATACATCAGTTAAATGTAGCAAAAAATGATTGTAGAATATTTTATTTTTGCTCTGATGAACAGAACGCAGGCCTCGATTTGACTCCTTAAGAGCAACATACTTTTCCAAAGGGCGTGGAAAACTGTATCACATTTCTATTGTCTGGAGCTTCAAATAAATCCTCCGGAACTTTCTATAACCTTTCATTGGGTGCCCATTTCCATGTGGTATCAAAGGAAATAACACAGCAGCAAGAAAATCTCTTACATCCAACATCCAAACATTCAAAAGATAGGTGATGGCTGTAAAAAACTGAGTCTACCAATTTCCACTATAGTGTCCATCATAAAGAAGTTCAAGGCCACAGAAAAGCAGTTGGTATCCTGCCAGAACAGACGGACCAGAAGCTGTGAGTAGAATGGATCAAGAATTTAAGGCTAAAGGTTTGAGATCTCTGTTACAGTCTGGAACCATCAGGGTTGCATGTTCTTGGACACTGGCTGCAGAGCTCACTGAAGACACAAAACGACAGCCTTATCACAGTCGCCAAACCGCGTCTCAGTGACAATTGTAACCGTGTCTTGCGGTCAGATGAAACAATCAAAAGGTGGAGCTGAAAAACTTCTCCTTGGGTGAACGGTCAAAACAAAGTTTTTTTTTCACAACCTAATAAATAAATCTCGCAAGGCAGCATCCTCTTGGTATTAAAAGCAGACTATGGATAAATTGAAATATAAGTATTGATTACTGGGGTGTAAGTTATTTAGGTTTCTTTTTAAAAAGAGTATCCTTGGAAATTATTATTTATTTTTTTAAACAAACCCTGTTCCTCTTTGGTGTTACATTTAACACGGGTATGAAGAAATACGGAGGGCACTGTCAGAAGTAAATTTAAAAAATAAGGCAATATCTTCTATTTGTTTGTATGGTTTCATAAACTTGTGGGGTTTTTTGTTTGTTTTTTGCCTTTTTGGATTACACAACAGCTGAAGCTAAAATCTTCACAGCAGTGTACCCATTCTTTGATAAATTATTGGTTATGTCGCAGATGTTGGTTGGTAAACAGACTGTACCCCGAGCTTTATCTCAGCGGTGTCTCACTGAGGCATATGGGATTGAGAACTGATAAATCATGTTGTATTAATGTAACCCAGTAGTTAGTTTTACTGAACTGAGGCTCTTCAATGTTTCAGTTGACAGTGTGCTACATTTGATAAAATCACGATTACAGGTGCCGGATTCATGTTAGAAATGCAGTCTTTTTCGTAGGAACGTCACAGCCTTCAAATAATTTTCCCGAAATTTGTAAGGAGCTTAATAAACTCAGAACTGGCCTTTTTTTTTTTTTAAATACCGTCAGATTAGAGGCGTTTGTAGAGGCGTTTATCAGCACGAAAAAGCACAGGCCCTAGCTTTCTGAAGACTAAAGACATCTGACTACAGCAGTATCTGTCAAAGTAAAATTTCTGTGATTTACAACGACTCGGTCAAATAACCTCAGCTGTTTCCCCAGGCCGCTGGAAGATACCGAGATCCTGTCCCTTGCGCTCGCATCAGAGTAAAAAAGAATCAAATTATAAAATTCACAAACACATTTTTGCCTCTCGTCAGTGAGACTTTGTGGGATAAACGGGGAATTATTTTTTCCATGTGATCGTAAAGAACTTCATAATGAGCTTGGGACTTCTGCTTCACCTGACAGGAAACGCTCAAGCGATTCCCAACCAGTTCCTGCATCTGTTCTTAAAACCTGCCCAATCCCGTTCTTTGTATGACTCAGACAGAGAGAGAATATATCTGATGAACACAGAAAATATATATTTATTAACTCCGGGGAAGGAGCGCTTCATGGCTTTAAAAGTGCGCACTCGTTTCCGACTTCTGGTTGGCTTTTCTTTTACCCCTTGAGAAGTTAATCTCAATAACAAAAACAGGCACGGATGAGGAATTTAGGTCTTTAAGTCTCCCGTCCACCTTTGTTGAATCATACCAAGCTTTAAAGTGGTTGACTTTCCTGACACAATACAGTTTATGTGAGGGTTAACCTGTCCCTCCCTGTTTGTGTACATATGGTTTCTTTTTTACATTTCCACCTGTACAGCCTCTTTCAAAAAACAGAATTAGTTGTTCTTACGGGTTAATTAGAAAACAAAAAAATGCACTAGTTTTTAATGTAAATTTTACTAAGTACTTAATCCCTCTCCGGTTTCCGCTGGCAGACAAGAACAGCCACTGTAGCTGAATATGCAGAATAGAGACTGGGCAAATGAAGTTTTGACTACAAGTCACTTACTGTATACGTGAAATGACCAAATGATCTCCACCATTTTAGGATATTCTTAAAGGTTATCAATATGTGGAGTGTTTGTGTTCGACCTAGTGTTCAAATTTCACATACGTTTCCCATGTCACTATAAATGAGTGCTTGTATTTACTATTTTTTACAATTCATGTTTTTACTAGATTAAAAGTTTATCACAATCGCAGAGTTCTTCCAAAAAGCCGAATCGATGACAGAAGATTACCTGGACAATTTGCCAAACATGAATGAAAAAAGCAATACATAAAAATGGATTCACTGGCTTTAAATCCTGAGTAAATTTCAGCGTTTGGATGTAAAAATCTGCACTTGATCATTATGGAAGCACGGCAAGGACTTTATTACAGCCACCTAAGTGCTCAGGGAGCCTCCCTTCTGCACCCAGAGGTTGCACCCGCAGAGACGCAACGCGCTTGCCGAGGGTGTGGAGAACCATACAAAAGGCAAATTAAGAAACACGGCTGATTCTCATTGTAATTAAATCCCAGTCTCCCCAAAGCTCACCTTATCAGCTCCTGGAATTAAAACACCCCATCAATATGACTGTCAATCTATTAAACTGAGTGGCATTAATCAGCCGACATCCGGGACCGGGCTTTGAAAAAGGAACTGCACTGCAAAACTGCCGGTGTTAAATCAACACTAAATATGGATCCAAATGGTCTCCCCTAGACTCATGTAACCACTGACAATGTTTACTTAACTGTGTGTTGTACAAGACTGGACATAAACATGTTCTAATAAAACCGAAGGGAAATGTCTAATTTGTTGATCACAGAAACACCACTTGACTGATCGCTGCGTCAGTTTGAAGCAGTTTCATGATGGTGAATTCTGCTGCTTCCTATCGTGCTTCACGCTTTAGTTTTTCCAGCGCCCTGGATTTCCCCCCAAAAAACGGGTTCCACGGCGGAGCCACTATGCTGGGCGAACGACATGAAACTTCTGAGCGGTAGCAGGTTTCGAGCTGCGGACGTCGGGTACACAGATGCGCCACGGCGCCTATTTTCTCCCGTCTTCGTTCAATTAAAGACAAGTCCCCCAACAGGGTCTGACGGCAGGAAGAGCCTGTTTCATATTGATGTGCAGAAAGAGATGGAGTAGACAGGTTTTATGGAAAGCTGGAGGCTAGAGGTAAGTGGAGCAGCAAGCGTCAGCAGCCATCAGCCAGGCTGTACATGATTGTTGTGAGGATCCTATGGTCTTGCCACCTATGTGCTCAGCTGCTCTTAGCTTCCGTGACGGTGGATCAAAGAGCCCTCTTTATGGACCGGTTCTGTTTGTGAGTTCTGGTCAGTCGCTTTTCAACGACGGCATCGTGCTCCTGCTGCTCTCCCGAACATGCTCTGTGCATGCCTTTATTTAGCCCCAGAGTTAATCTATATTTGCTGCAGTCCTGGCTGGTTTCCGCGGGTCTCCAGGGACTGAGCCCTCCTGAAGCAGACAAAATACACATTCAAAATTAAATGTGTGTGCATTCCATTCCCAATTGGCTTGGGTGGAGTGTTAGGGCATCACATTTTCCATTCATTTTCCCATGTCCATACAGGCGCAAAGACCTGTGGCATGAAGTAATCAGGGGGCCACAGCCTGCCAATCCTCGGTTTTCCTAAAATAAATGTAGAATTTTTCCACTGTATGAGAGCATGCAGATTTCATAGAGCAGGTGCATAACCTAATAGGGTACCTGGCACGGCTGACCACTAGCAGCCCAAGGGCATCTGAATATGATGTGAAATTGACTATTTCAAGAGGGTCCCAGCTAGCAGGCACACTCTAATTCACCACCGAGCTGCAGCCGGGCCGGTATCTAAGTGGAACTCCAGAATCGCTCTCGTCGCTTGTGTGGCATGGAAAGGCCCAACAAAGCTACGAAAAACCAACTTAATAAATTACTCTACATAAATTACTCCACATAAATTACTCGTACATATAAGGGTGTATTTATCTGCACCAATTTAAGGTGAAACAGCTCGACATTGAGGCTTTTCGCCTCAAACGCACATGAAATACACCCGTGCGTTTTGTTTTCCACTTAACCAGGGTTTGGTGTCGCTGAAACTCTAGTGAACCCCTTCTGATCTTTAAGAAGGGGATCTTTAAATAACTACTAACAACCTACAGGAGGCAGCCCCAGGAATGAAGTAGACATCGTGCAGAAGTATGTGTTTGTTGCATAATTGACCTACATCTTCCGTAATTCCTTTACGGTTCAGTACAGTAATAACCCCGGCACAGTGAGTCTCTACATGCATGGCTAATTTAAAATGAAAAGCAGAGACTTTGACTTTGATTGACAAACACAAGCGCCATGCTGTATGGGAGGTACAGCAATAGCGCAGGATCGGTATGTGCCGTGGAGGGAGACAATGCGTGCAAATGTACAAAAAAAAAAATCTGATTCACCCTAAAACTGCCACTATCGCTGGTACGCTTGCATTGCCACAACGGCACTGTCCTAAATATTTGATAAGTGGTTTTAAAACAAGTACTTCCAGCATCTGCCTCTTTGTTTCAGACACATAGGAAAATAACTTTGCTGTATGTTTGAATCTAAAACAATGTGATGGTTCCGGTGGAGAGGTTTGACGCGCTGCAGGAAGTGACAGGTCACGCAGCGACTGGTCCAGAGCGCGGCCTTCTGACCCAGACCGTCAGCCCCTTCCGGTGAAAAGAAGGGGTCACTTGCACAAAAGTTGCGACGGGATCTGCAGGTGTTGGCCCCGTGCGGGGAAGGGGTAGCCCACCGCTGACCGGATCCCATGAAGAATCGGCCCGCTGCAGGCACACCTTAATGAGGACCGGTTTGTTCAAGTTTTTCTGCTCATAAGAAATTCCAAATTGGCAGACACTGTGCCCACTGTTATTTCACAGCATTTTTGATTTAACACACATTCTTCTTTTGAGAGACAGATTTTTAACACAAACAGATTAAACAGTTCTCTGCAGAAACAGGCCAGATTTAGGAGCCCTTCAGCAAAGAACTAAAAGGCATTTTCAAAATCTTTTTTTTTCTTACGTTTTGTGTGGCAAATTAAAATGCCTCAGATTTCATTCAACAGGCACGCTGCTTTCATGCAGTGATTATAGCTACGTATCACACAGTAATAGAGGCACTCTCCTCAATGATACATCTGGTCTTTCAGCCCTAGCTGGCTGAAGCCGTCAGCGTTTCTGGGCTGAGAGAATGAAAAGGGGAGCCTGTTGCCACGGCCCCTGCCTGGAATAGGACATGAGCGAGGATCCTGCCAGAGGCTGGCGAATGAAACCCCGGGCCTTTGTGTCCGTGTTTAGCGCTGGTGTCAGCACAAATGACGCGGAGAGCTTTACATTTTCATTGATTGAGGCTTAATGTTTTTCTGATTAGGGGGGGGGGGGGGGGGGGGGGCGGGGGGGCGGGCGGG
>JAOYSI010000123.1:7400-18610 GCA_025775065.1 Hiodon alosoides | reverse complement strand
AAAAAGCATTTACGTTACGTATTTAATTAAAAGTTAAAAAAATCTTTCTGTGTAACATCTTTCTGTGTAAATACCTCATGTTACAACGTGGACACCTGCGGCTTATAGACAAGTGCGGCCTATATATGTACACAATTTTAAAGTTAGTGGGTAAGGCTTATATTCAGGTGCGCTCAATAGTCCAGAAATTACGGTAGTTACCGAGTATATTACAGCTGATCAAACGTGCACGCTCTACTTCCACCTTCCGGCCTAACTGAGAATGCCTTCCGTATATGCGTAAATGTGAAACGCACACACATCTGCATGTAAGAGGATGCATACATATAACTGAAAAAATGTATACAAACACATGTGAAACACATGCACATATATAATCTTTTTATATTTTTGTAATCATATGCAAGAGATTCAGTTCTGAATGTGTAAGTGCTCAACAATATATATCCAAGCTTTTTCAGATGTATGTTTATAAGACAGAAGTCTTATAATACATATATATATATATATATATATATACTATATGGACAAAAGTATTGGGACACTTACACATTACACCTACAGGACCTTTTATGAAATCCCATTTAAAATCCACAGGCATTAATATCGAGTTGTTCCCCCCTTTAGAGCTATAACAGCTTCCACTCTTCTGGGTAGGCTTTCTACAAGATTTTGGAGTGTGTCTGTTGGAATTTTTGTCCTTTTTTCCAGAAGAGCATTTGTGAGGTCATACACTGATGTTGGACGAGAGGGCCTGGCTCGCAATCTCCGTTCTAGTTCATCCCCAAGGTGTTCGATAGGGTTGAGGTCAGGGCTCTGTGCGGGCCAGTCAAGTTCTTCTACACTAAACTCAGCCAACTATGCCTTTATGGACCTTGCTTTGTGCACTGGGGTACAGTCATGCTGGAACAGAAAAGGGCCTTCCCCAAACTGTTTCCACAAAGTTGGAAGCATAGAATTTTCCAAAATGTCTTGGTAAGCTGAGGCATTAACATTTCCCTTTAGTGGAACTAAGGGGTCTAGGCCAACCCCAGAAAAACAACCCCATAGCAGTATCCCTCCTCCACCAAACTTTACAGTTGGCACAATGAAGTTAGGCAGGAAACGTTCTCCTGGCATTCGCTAAACTCAGACTCATCCATCAGACCAGCAGATAGAGAAGCTTGATTTGTCACTGCACAGAACACGTTTCCACTGCCAGTGGCGGCGTGCTTTACAACACTCCATCTGACGCTTGGCATTGTGCTTGGTAACGTAAGGCTTGTATACAGCTGCTCGACCATGGAAACCCATGCCATGAAGCTCCCGGCGCACAGTTTTTGTGCTGGAGTTAATGCCAGAGGAGGTTTGGAACTCTGCAGTTATTGAGTCAGCAGAGCGTTGGCGACTTTTACGCACTATGCTTCTCAGCACTCGGCGACCCCGCTCTGTAACTTTACGTTATCTGCCACTTCGTGGCTGAGTTGCTGTGGTTTCTAAACGCTTCCACTTTGCAATAATACCACTTACAGTTGATCGTGGAATATCTAGGAGGGAAGAAATTTCACAAACTGACTTGAAACGGTGGCATCCTATTACAGCCCCACGCTCAAATTCAGTGACACTTTAGAACGACCCATTCTTTCACAAATGTTTGTAAAGGCAGACTGCATGGCTAGTTGCTTAATTTTATACACCTGTGGCAAGGGGACTGAATAAAACACTTGAATTTAATTATTAAGAGGTGTGGCCCAATACTTTTGTCCATAAAGTGTATATATGTATGCATGAGTATTTCTTATATATATGTGTAAGTGTTTTAAAGCACATGTAATTCTTATAAATGAGCCTGCATTTGTTTACAGAGTATGTATGTATGCATGAGCAATTCTCTAGTAGTTATAAGAGTTGTATTTATGTTCCACATGGCTGTCATATAATTCTTCCTTGTGAACTTTAAGAATGGTTACCTCATGAGGTGCTTCTTTTTATTTTAAAGATTATTGTTTTGGTTATATAAATTACATGTAAACAGCACTTTCATGGAAAAGCAGAAGTACATGAATTGTCAGTCTTCTGTGTGCACACAGTAATAACCAAAACTATTACAACACTCTTTACCCTCCATTAATTTAAAAACATTTGATGAATTTGTTATTCAGTGTAAACACAGAATTTTCTTGGGATCTTTAGAACCAGTTCAACAATAAGAGACTTGTTAAAATGTGTAAACATAATATTTTAAGTTTAAACCAATGCATAATTTTTAGAGGTAATGAAAGACCGGGCAATATTTATACATTAAGTCCTAGATGATGTTTATAATAATCATTTGGCAGGATGCAGTACGATAACTTCCAAAGTACCTTTACATTACCGGTAGCTAAGCCAAGATAGCTAAAGATAGTTTATGCATATGCATATATAAAAAGCTTTAAAAACTATGCGTCATTATTTTAATTAAAACAAGTTCATAATGGTTGCTTTTCTTACTTCTAGTGAGATATTTCGGAAGCACTAATATTAAAAAAACCCACAGCGGAAATGTAAATTATCAATTTTTTTGCATATGCTCGAGCAAAATAGATTACAACACACTTTATCAGGACTAATTATGCAGATATTAAACATAAATCCTATATAGGCACGGCTGTTTCTCTTTGCAGAATTATACAATTGTAAATACACATTGATCCATAAGCAAGAAACACATATCATAACACTATCACTGAATCCCTCTCCCTCTTCGATAAATTCAACAAAAATCAGAACATCAGATGAATCCTACAGTAAAAGCAGGGTAGAAAAATACTTTGTGTTAACTTCATTCAACATATGTTTATATATGATAGATTTTTTCTGTCATTAGATTTTAGGGTCCAATTTACATTCTTCAGATTCTTTACACTCTTTACATTTCAATTAATGTGGTTTACAAAAAAAAAAAAAACTACCAATTGAAATAACATACATTAAAATAAAAGCTGGGAAGGGGGAATCAATCTAAAAGTAATGCCACACATGCTAACCAATGATTTTTAGTTTTTACAGTTGCCTGCATGAAAAATACCAGTTGCCTGAATGACAGCCTCACTAAATCATAAGGATTTTCACCTGCACAATATATTTTAGTGGACCTGTATTTACTTCCTGCATCACATACATTTTCTCCAAGTAGGAAATAGTTTCTACGGAGCCCAGCAGGGTACATCGAAAAAAAAAAAAACGTAAATCTGTGCTATAAAAATGATAAGTCACTTGAGGTTTATACACCTGTAGCCAAAATAACATTGACCATATCGGGCTAGATCAGGGTCACAAGTATAATGCCAGTTTGCCAGAATTGGGCAGTATCAAAGCCATAATCGGACCGGTACTGGGCCACAATCACGGTTTTATGTTGGTGGGATGTTTGCTGTTTTGTAAATTAGCTCTAACTGAACAGAACTGAAGCACGGAGCATGGCATCTTGGGGGATAGTGGTGCCAGTTTGTTTCCGCCTGTGAAGGGAGAAACCGTCCGGCTGAGCCACCATGTAGGTTCAAGTCTCAGATGGGGGGTGGACTTGATCGGGTGGGAGAGGTGAGTAAGCCTGGTTTGTGTTTGTGCAACTTGTAATAACTTTATCTAGGCGGAGACAGCAGAACGAGCTGCCTTCTTAAATCAAAGTGCCACAGCTTTTTAACAAAATGTCTGTCTTCCAGCTGTTTCTCGCCTAACGCTATAATACTGTTGTCGTTTATAACTTTATTATTAAGTGTTATTAGCATGGCCTTTTGAAAGGAGTTGTACAGTGGTACTGAAGAAGGTAAAAAGAAGCCTAGTCTGTTTTGCTGTGCATGCTTTGACAATCTTAATAAATTGAATTAAACTTTTATGAAAAACTTTCTTTGTCAAACTTAGCACAAAACAGCAAACTAATTTAACTTATCTTCCTTTTAAGATTTAGGCGACAATGCAAATGTTTACCAAGCTATATTGTCTTAATTTATCAATAGATCATCAATGGGATAACAAATAAAGTAGTTACTGTTGCCTACATCACTCAACGAATGTCTAGTTGCAGAGTGTTGTCATCAACAGCTTACTTGAACTCGGTTCTCTCGCGCTTTCAAAATCAGTTTCCTGTTGATTCAGTTTTGTAATTATATGAATGATTTGATCATATATGAACCATGGTGTATAGTGGGCTTTGGCTCAGTGGGTCAACAGTCAAGTACCGACTCTAAGCACTGCCCACATGAGTCCATGTTTTAGGGTCTGGATAGGGCTGGCTGGCTGTTTTCTGTGGTTAAGCCCCTGCCCATACTTCCCATACTTCCCCATGTTAATCAGAAATGTTTGCTGGGTAATGTGAGTAAATCTGGAAAGGCAGTAGCTGTAACACACTTTCATATAAATTAAATATAAAGATAGACCATAATAAGACTCATTTTGAGTAATTTTTCACCCATAACGAAGATTTAAAATTTGAAATTGTGGATTCGTCGGTAGCATTGGAATCAATTCATTTTTCCGTTTAAAATGTCTATCTAGGCCATTAGGACCACCATTTCATATTTAACATGGATTTCTATACGGACCACAGTTTACCATTTTCTCAATACGGACCACTGCTCAAATATTGATTGCAGTAACCTAGGCCGCAGATTCATTCACCACGAGAAAGAGGACAGTTTCACTTTACATGTGCACTTTACATAGTAAAGTAAATAACTTCTCTTGAGATTATAAAACGTTACATACCCATGTTTTATTAAATAGTTTGCACATAAATCATTTAGACGTTTTGAATATATTTTTTTTAAATCATTTTCCCTTCCTGGGCTCCATAGGTATCACTTTTAAAGATAAATTGATTCACAAAGATGATAGAAAAATTATGGTAATATGACGATACTCAGTCTTTATGAAAACATTCTGATAAAGTATGATATCGAGATTCATCTTACTCTTTACTTCATAAAATAAGGCTCTCTCTTTAAGCATATCAGACTTTCAACGCAACTTGCAAAAACAGGGGTGGGTGTACTCTGGAGCAGAATTGGAGTAATGAAATAACAGACATAAACGATAATACATTATATAATAAATATTTCATGAATAAATTTTAAAAAAACAGTACTCAAAGCTATTGAAAAAAAATTGTTTAGATATCCGTTATGCAAACGAGTGCTCTGATGCTCCATGCAGATCTTTTTCCATAGTTGCCTTGCTTGAAATATTTGGTTGGCTTTGTTTCCCAATGCTGGAATGTATAGCAGATCCTGGGTTGTTCTCTGTCTCTTGGCTGGAACGTATAGCAGAGCCAAGGTGGTTCTGTGTCTTTGGGCAGGAAGGGGTGGTAGAGCTTGGCTGGTTCTGTGTGTCTGTACTGTAATGAATAGTAGAGGTTTGGTGGTCCTGTGTCTCTGGGCGGGAAGCCGTGGAAGAGCCCAATGTGGTTCTGAGTCTCTGGGTGGGAAGGTGTGGCAGAGCAAGGATGGTTCTGTGTTTCTGGGCGGGAAGTTGTGGCAGAGCCAGGCTGATACCCAGTCTAGTTTTAAAACAACCTCACTTGCTTTTTCAGGTCATTCCTTTTCCACAACGCCAGGTCATCAAACTCCATTAATGTCATGCCAAACACTCTGCAAAATTCTTCAGGAGACAAGTGACGCTGCCAGCCACAAATAGAAACAAAGAAGAAAGTCTTATCTTATCCATGATCTAAAACAATATTTGATTTTATTGATTCATAAGTTTGCCATCATTTAAGTCTCACAATTTGAGCGTGCATGAAGCTAGTAGAGATCTCAGATCCGTATACTGTAGAGAGAAAAAAAGAGGAGAACGCAGAGGACAATGCCGCAAAATCAGAGAGAGAGAGTCCAAAAAGCAATACTGAAACTGAGAGCAGGTATCGAACGCGCATCTCACAGCTCGCGGATAGTTTCCTGACCTCGCTGGACATTCACCACTGCTCGCTCAAAGAGCTCTCAGTGTGCTAGCAAATCTATAATGCCATGGTGCTTAAGCATCACAGCACCATTGCTTTATCACAATTATTGGATATCAAATTAGAAGAAAAGGGCTGAAAGATACGCTATACGAGCCTCATATTTTAGACAACGTCAACTCTTTAGGGGTTAAAAAAGCCATAGAGAGCTGTCTTACTACCCTGTTCCCCTCTCACTGTCTGTCAGGCTGGGACCAAATCAAAACTTTGACAACCTGTTAATCGCATTCAATAAAACGATACTTAATAGCGTCTTTTGTTCTAAAGTACTTTATTTCTTCGACTACTCTCTATTAAAATAAAACACACAAATAATATTAAGTATTGCGGGTTGCCAAATCATAATTTGGTCCCTTAAATCTGGCAAATATACAAGCCAAAAAAAAATGCTACTGTTCTGTTTTGCACAGCTAAAATGGAAAGAAATCAGCTGGAAAGAAAACAAAAACCAAGAAAAAAACTATAAAAGATTTTCATAATTCCATATCACATTACAGAGTACTCGGTGGCTGCCAGCTATTTGCTAGGAGGAGGGTGGAAATATTTGGGAACTTATACTTATGTGTGCAACAAACACTACGTCAATTTAATGCATGTAGACAATACTAAATCAAATTAATGTAAGAGTTGTGTAACTGAGCTAGCTACATGAGAACACTGCTAGACTTGTTTAGCTAGCTAGCTATCCCATTCGTTTTTAACCATGTCAAAAAATGAATACACCTGACCACAAAATAGACTAGAAACTACTGAGGAAGATTAATTAAGGCATACTCTATGATACTATTATGGGATTTATTTTAGTGTGTTTGTTTCAGACTTGAAGAGCAATAATGCAATGACTTGTTTTTCATTATCTAATTTCTGATATTTGTAATGGTAGATTAAGCTATTCCATTTTAGTTTAAGGCTTCAATTCCTGATGCAATCAATCGTCTGGATTTTGTCTCACTCTGTTATCTAATGTATTTATTTCTTGTGCTCCACATCCTGGGCACGCCACATGTTTCCCTGAACCCTCAACTCTCTCTCAGTTTGCACATTATCCACCAATGTATCTGTCACATCTACGCCCCATACTTCCTCAGTCTGCTATCAGAGATCAACATCCCCTGAGTACTAATTGCTTCACCCTTCCTCAGCGTCATGTCCTATTATTCAATTAACATTCCACAACACCACGTGCACTTGTTAGTCCTGTCCTCTTCCTCAATCATTCAGAATCTCCAACACTGCTATGCTGCTTCCCTCTCCATTGCAAATAAACCTCTCAGTGTCTTCCATTCAATGCTCAGTCTTATCTGTCTCGCCATAGCTTTTCCGAGCGCAACTCCCTTGTGACCACGGTTGACTAGTGGTCCCCTATCATCGACCCTTTTGCTGCTTCATCGACCATCGCATCTTGGATTGCCCTCCCAGTGTTGTTTGCCCATCTATCGACCCTTTGCCTGCCTCATTGACTACGACTCCCAGACTTCCTTGGACACTCTCGTTTGCCGGCTTCGACCCCTGCCTGTTTCCAGGTTTTGTACACCTCCGCACTTGGGTTCCTCTTCCCTGTCAGTCCCCCCGAGACGGTATAAACTTGCCTCCTGTGCGCTTGAACTGTGAGACTGAAATGACGCCACATATAACCTCAAATGTTACATTTAATGAGAATATTTTTTGCCTGATCTTGACAGACCAAGCATACAACAACATCCGCATTTCAGATCTATTTATCCTAATAAGGACTCACCTCTAACCTGGCTCTGTCTACATCATTTGGCAGTCTGTTCCGCCCCCCAGTGGTTACTATTAATGCTTCATATGGATAAATCTGAGGGAGGAAAGATAGTCTGCATAGCAAGCAGTTGAGAACTTAAAGTGCACAGGAAGGCTACATTGCGCAATTTAGAAACGCTTTAATACTCTGTGTGTTCCCATGAAATCCATATCCCTTTGTTTCCTCATACTTTAAACACTTTTTACTCTCTTTCCTGTGGTCTGTCTGATCGAACTTCTCATGTGTCCATCCTTCCTCACTGAAATACACTGAATAGGCAGATGAACCCTGACTCAATCTTTCAAGGACTATCTACAGGAAGAATCTCTTCATCCCAGGATCCAGCACTAGCATTTCCTTCCTCTGGGACACACTCTGTAGGATTGTTATTAGTCCTGAGCATCCAAACAGGCTCCTGACCCACTCCTCAGGATTTCAATATTACTGTTAAGATATGAATCAACATTACTTTTCCCCCTCACTTTTTAGGGGGCTCTCTTCTCCATACACACACTTACCTTGTATTCTGTGGAGAGGAAAAAAGAAACCTTCATGATTACCATGTTTTCCTGTAAGTGAGTTGAGCTTGTCAAGTAATATCTAATAAATATAATGCAAAATACTTAACATATACAATTTTATGTTTATATGTTGCTTATTATGTATATAATTAAAAATATAATATAAATATGTGGAATATTTATCAGAATTTCTTGATAAAGCAAAAGACCTTCAAAACTATATACGCAGTGATATATGACAAACTTGGCCTTATGTTCATTACTTTGCAATTAATCTCTTATTCATTTCTGAATGCCAGGACCAGCTAATTGTCTCCAAAAAAGGGGCTTTGTTTTTTCCCCAGGCAAACACATTCTCAGCTGGCCTACCTACCTTGTTTCCTCCCATTGTCTGCATGGCTGCTGTCATAGTGAAAGTAATCTGACCTGGGTGGCTGAATATTGGAGGAAATAAAAACACACCGATATCCTGCTGAAATGTGCAATGGACCGAATTGTATTTTCCTCTTATGCTGTGTTCAATTACGACAAAAACAACCGTAATAAAAGTAATAGTAATAATGCCTCCCCATCTTCTATTTTCTCCTGATGTTGCTGTTATTGTAGTTATTTTCATTACTAATGGCAAAACATAGAAAATAACATTTGTCCCAGTATTATTTAAAATGTAATTATTAGAATAGAATGAATAGTTATGTTTCAGCACTGGGCACCCTCACCCCTTATGATTGCCCTAAGCCTCACCCTATGCAGTCCATTCCTGCCGTATCCTGGCAAGGACGCCGACTTGGAGGTGAAGGAATCTGTGAAGAGAAAAATGCTTCTCTGTAATTAAAGTCACCAGCAGGGAACACCCACTCACAGTGTTCTAGCACTAATCAGTTGCTTCACAGAACAATTTGCCTGGTGGTTTCTCACATATTGCATCAACAGTTAGTCGCTTAGTGGACACGTATACCGAGTGACTTAAATACATTGCAAAATATGCTAAATACGGACATTTAACGAAGCAATTTTATGTTATTCAAACCAAGAAACTTTTTGGTTGGCACATACCAGTGATCATACAGGCAGATTCATATTTTAATGCTGTAACTTTCGCACTGCACATGTAAAAATACTATGTTGACTGCACTCCCCCCTCCCACTCCCACCCTCTCGTGTTGCCAACTCCGGCCTACTCTCCGACGGAGAGGTCTGCATGATGACTCACTCACCACGTTCCAAACTGCGCTGAGAGTGAGGAGCTGAGGACAAGAAGGGAGAAACCGCAGGGACAAACATAAGGAGGAATGTCACTCAGAGCAGCCGGCACACAATGGCTTCAATTACAACCCTAATTATGATAATTACAATAAGAAAAATACAGGGTAATGCCACCTAGCTCAGACAGGTCAGGACACAGCCCAGTAAGTGACAAAATGACAGGTGAATCAGAGCTTATATAAGGTCTGTGTCTCGTGACTCTAGACTGAGTTTGAGTTAGTCTCAAACTAAGGTTGATCTGTATATAGGAGGCAGACTGATGCACAATCAGAAACGACGGGATGACTATTCAAATATAAGTATGTGCTCAACCCTGTAATAAATTGGTCCATGAACATCTGTTCCTTTCAATTCGCCCGCTGTGACAAATGTTAAGTCCATTTTTAAAAGACGAAAGGAATATGGCACAGGCCTAGAGAAGCTGTCCACCTCAGTGACCGGGCATTAGTCAGAGAAGCAACCAAGAGGCCAGTGATAACTCAGAAGGAGCTGGAGAGATACACAGCTGAAATTGGACAACAATAACCCGGGTGCTCATCAAAACTTCATGGACGTGTGGCCATTGCTGAAAAAAAACCCATAGAAAAGTGTTCTCACAGCTGTTGATCGTGTTATTGTATCCCACGTGAAGGCTCTCCTTGCTGCTGACCCAGGAATTGCGAGCATTGCCCCAGGGGTCGTTGGCATAGGGACTGGATCTGGCCTTCATCTCCTCTTTCAGGATCATCCTGCCTATCCCGACCTGGATCTGGGAAAAAGAGTGAGGGAGTGAGAGAGGAAGGAAGCAATGTCAGACTGGTCAAAACGTATACTGCAAAGTATTTTTTGTATCATGTTGGGACTGGTAGTTTTAAAGACTGAGGGACTAATTTGGTAGTGAAGAATGGTGATCAAACAATTCCAAAAAAAGACACAAGATGAGAAAATTATTTTGACACAATATAAGAAAAAAAAACTTGTGTATTTTGTCATTGTGACTAAATGCTGTTTGTGCATAGCAGAAAGCTACTCAAAAAGCAAATGTAGCAAATTAAGATGATGCAACTTTATCATATACAAAATATTATTTGGTGTGTCAGTTCTGCAACACCCCAGTGGGGTATCGTGCTGATGCACCAAGCTTAAACATGTCACAGTACCTACTAATTAATAATATAGGTAGTTAAAATAGGATGGCTTATGGCTAAATTTCCAATGATTCAATATGGACAACAATAAAGAACACCGTTTCTGTAGTTCCATCGTTTTTTTTCTCTCAACATTATTGTTGAAATACTCATAAAATATTGGCTCACCGTAATGTCACAAGTAAATTGGGGAATTCAAGAGGGAAATAACAGACACAGTCATCTTACTGATAGTGTCACGAAGTGTCTCAATAGCATCACTTTGAATTACACAGCCAGTCTTATCTCTAAAATACAGCTCAGCCATCTCTACAGTACACATCAACCATCTCTACAGTACACATCAACCATCTCTACAGTACACCTCAACCATCTCTACAGTACAGCTCAGCCATCTCTACAGTACAGCTCAACCATCTCTAAAATACAGCTCAGCCATCTCTACAGTACAGCTGAACCATCTCTACAGTACACCTCAACCATCTCTACAGTACAGCTCAAACATCTCTACAGTACACATCAACCATCTCTACAGTACAGCTCAGCCATCTCTACAG
>JAOYSI010000122.1:0-18611 GCA_025775065.1 Hiodon alosoides | reverse complement strand
CTGACCCCGCCCCCCCTCACACACACACACACACCACTGAGGCAGCATCTCTCTCACTCTGACCCCGCCCCCCACACACACCGCTCGGGCAGCGTCTCCGAAGTCGATCTTCAGGCGGCCCATGGCACGGATGATGGCGATGATGGATTGGATGGTGTTGCTGTAGACCACGGCCTTGTACTGTTTACACTCGTCCTCCGAGTAGCCCGCCTCGTGGATGATCCTGCGGGAGAGCACACACAGGACACGGTTCGTAGGGGTCCTGCACTTGGTACCTCAGTCTTACCCGGACCTAATGGAAGGCTTGTTCAACATAATGGGTGCACCAACTCAGTAGTCTTACCCAGATCCTAATGGGAGGCTTGTTCAACATAATGGGTGCACCAACTCAGTAGTCTTACCCAGATCCTAATAGGAGGCTTGTTCAACATTTGTTTTTCCCCAGAAGTAAGAAAATGGCCAGACAATGCGTCTCAATGCGTTCAATAAATGACTAAATAAGACAAAAAGGGCCAGCACTGGTGGTGTGCTGAGCTGCGGAAGGGCGTTTTCCCTGCGTTTGCACACCGAGCAGTGCTTACTTCATCTGTTTGACGATGGTGCTCTTTCCCGACTCGCCAGCGCCTGGGAGGAAGAAAGGACAGTCAGCCACTCAAATATAACCCGGTTTATTTAACCCAAATTTTACCCGGTTATTAAACCATCCAGTGACCACTGAGCCGACAGCCGTGTCTCCACTGCCGGGCTTAAGCAGGGCTTCCCAGAGCGTGCCCAGAAAAGGGTCATCAATCCAAGCCCGAAGAAAGAGCCACATTGCTTACACACTGTTGAGCCTACTGACGTACCCCGGCGTGACCCAACTAAACCCCTGAATGCGCCCAGATCCATAGTCCACACCCAGAAACAGAAAAAGTAAAATTATTCATTTCTGTTTTAGAGAAACTGAAAGGGGTACCTGAAATTTTAATAAAAATGAATACATTTTCATACACAAAAATTCGATGAACTATTTATTTTGATTAACGCTGTGCGGCCAATCCTCTGAATTTTAATAAAGAAGGCCCTGACAGTTTGTCAGTCGTGGACACGCCTAGAGTGTATTCAATACGCTTTTTTACTTTAATTTAAAGAATGGTGGGGCGGAATAAAAATTGGCACATATAAGACTGAATTGCTTTAGCACAATAGCACAACCTGAATGTTGAGTTTCCAGTCAAGAGAACGTAAAACTCAGGACAACTTCCATTTAAAAAACTTGGGAACATTGTTATGCAAAGGGGATACGCAAAGGCACTGTGCAGAGATTTTTTTTTTTTGCTAGACAGACCATGATTAAATTGCTAACCACGAGGAAAGTCATGTCATTTTAACAGGCAATAAAAAATATTTCATAAGCCCCCCACACTCACCACCAATACAGATCGAGATATGCTTTGGCAAGTAAATGCACACAGCCAGGCTGTAATGAAGTTCCTTCAGAGTAGGGTCAGCCTGACACTGACATGCCCAGCTAAACACCAGAGCCGCTGAATGGGCCCCCGCGACCCACAGCACCTAAACTCCAGCGGCACCGCAGGTTTGGATGGAATTTTAGCACCTGCCCGGCGTACTTTAGAGCAATGATTGTCCTGTCAGTTTCTGGTTCATTTCTGACGGATGATGGGACCAGGTGGAGTGAGAATCCATCTTCCTTCGACATGAAGCGAATGCAAACAAACACCTAACGCCAAAAGAACTGATGGTTGGTCAAACCCATTCCGAATGTTCAATTTTTACTACACAGATTAATTCCATTGACGTGTAATTTTGTTGGGGCTTGCCAGCTGAGAGAGGGGTAAATTAGCCGGACAGCATATTTGAGGTTGAACCGAACTGGGAACTGGGAAACTATAAAAAGGAAAGCGTTGGTCCTCTTTGCCAACGGGTCAGTACAGAATACCAGCAGTGATGTCCTGAAAATAAAGTCTGAATAATATAAAAGACCTGAATAAATTTCAATACAGACAAAAAAAAAAAAATCCTACTTTGCTGCAGTAACGACTGCCTGTTCTTTTAGAATGGAACTGTTGAGTGGACCATGTAGCCACAGTTAAGTTTGCACAGACAATAAGTGGACCTTGTAGACGCTGTTAGCATAGGAGCGTTAGCCTAAATTAAAGTATCTGTTGCGGCCGTGTAATTTTGCGGCAACTTATTTTAATGAAATTTAAGTTTGATAAAATTAAACATAGCATAACTTATTTGTTTTAATTTAGTTAGCATTAAGGACAATAATGACTACTACTTATACCGGAGAGTTATTTTTATATATATAGACTCCTAACATTTTATTTGTGTTACCATCATTTAAAAAAAGTTTCTCTATTAATAATATAATACAATATAATATTTTATGTGCAATACGTACCTACCAATGGCCCACGCTGCGACTATACTGATGATATGTCACAGACGCCCGAGCTTTATTTCTTCATCCAGGGAAGCATTCATTGCAGCAGGGCTTTAGCGATGCGTCTTTCTCATCGTGTGATCAATACAATTCTTTCCAGAAACCCTAAATAAACCTTCTAACCTGCGGTGAGATCCTGGGGGCCTTAATCATTAAAGTGGATATACGCACGGAGAAGCAGGATAATCCGCTCATGAGTGGAGCGGCATGCCGGGGGGTGAACCAATTAACACGACACCTAGCCTTGCCCACTTCAGGATGCCTGTGCCACCCGAATCACAGCCAACTCCCGCTGGGAATTACAGCCTTGATGTTTACACCCGACTCTACACTAACTGCTGCTCTGTACAGTCTATGTGGAGCGGTGGTCGGTGATGGAGCGGTGGTCAGTGATGGAGCGGTGGTGACAGTCAGTGATGGAGCGGTGGTGACAGTCAGTGATGGAGCGGTGGTGAACCCTGATATGGAGCGGTGGTGAACCCTGATATGGAGCGGTGGTGAACCCTGATATGGAGCGGTGGTGACAGTCAGCGATGGAGCGGTGGTGACAGTCAGCGATGGAGCGGTGGTGACAGTCAGCGATGGAGCGGTGGTGAACCCTGATGGAGCGGTGGTGACAGTCAGTGATAGAGCGTGGTGAACCCTGATGGAGCGGTGGTGACAGTCATTGATGGAGCGGTGGTGACAGTCATTGATGGAGCGGTGGTGAACCCTGATATGGAGCGGCGGTGAACCCTGATATGGAGCGGCGGTGAACCCTGATATGGAGCGGCGGTGATCCCTGATATGGAGCGGTGGTCAGTGATGGAGCGGCGGTGATCCCTGATATGGAGCGGCGGTCAGTGATGGAGCGGTGGTGAACCCTGATATGGAGCGGTGGTGAATCCTGATGGAGCGGTGGTGACAGTCAGCGAAGGAGCGGTGGTGACAGTCAGCGAAGGAACGGTGGTGACAGTCAGCGAAGGAGCGGTGGTGACAGTCAGCGAAGGAGCGGTGGTGACAGTCAGCGAAGGAGCGGTGTGGATCAGCAGTCAGTCATCAAGTAGTGTGGAGCAGCGGTCAGTGACGGAGCAGAGGTCAATAGCGGTCAGTGATGGAGGAGTGGGGAGCAGCAGTCAATTGTGGTCAGTGACGGAGGAGTGTAGAGCCACGTTCAATAACAGTGATTTAAATTTGTCAAATACGTGACAATCATTGGCTGGATTCTTACAGATTCTACAAAGCCGTATAAGCATAATATAAGGTCAGATGTTACACAGTAAATCGACCAGGTACTAAAATACAGCAAGCTCTATACAGAAAGACTACTTCTCACATCTGCTTGCTCTCGTCAGCTGCCCACAGTGGTCCAACACTTCCATTTCTAAACTCAGGCATATGGTGTGCTCAGTGTACTTTTCCCTATCTCGATTGACTGGCTGTGCCTACCACTGCCACATATCTGAACAGGCCGCTCAAGTTGCCTGGTAACCACCAAAACCTTCCGAGTCACACAAGAAGTGAGTGCTAGAATGTGTTCAACTCTAAGGCAGCATGGAATACCACACAGACATCAAGCTCAAAACCATAATTCAAAACCTGTTCCCAGCTTAGTACCTTAGTCAGATCTAAGACCTAATAACCAAAAACCTATCAAAGAAAGCATCTGCTAGGAGTTGCAGGGAAAAAGAGAACCATAAAGTTTCTGGTTAAGACTGTCCCACAGCTGCTGCGCCCTTCAGCTGGATCACTGCTGGATACCTGCCCCAGATCAGACAACTGCCAGCAGACCGTGAGAGACAAAAGAATAGATTGCAACATTCATTCATTTTCCAAAAGCACTTATTCAGTTGAGGGTTGCAGGGTGCCAGAGCCTAACCCGGCAGGCATAGGGTGCGAGGCGGGGAACACCCAACATGGGCAGTCCGTCACAGGGCTGGGGATATACAGAAACACAGACAAACACTCACACAGGGCCAACTTCACAGACGGCAGGCCACCCAACACGCAAGTCAATGGACAGTGGCAGTACACTGGAGTACCCAGAGGAAACCCACAGAAACATGGGGAGAACTTACTCCATACCCTAACTCCACACAGACAGTGACCCAAACACATTCCTACCCAGCACCAATGCTAAACGCTAAGCCACCAGGTCGCAGGATATTTAACCAAATAGACAGTGTCAAAGTAAATAATTCATTTAATTAAATTACTCAATTACATCAACCTTGAAAAACCATAAAAAATATGTTTTCTATCAATATCAACTGAGTTTACAGAAAGTAAATCACATAGGTTACATAGGTTCATTGCTTATATTTATTTCTGAAATACTGTAATGATAATGACTTATCAATGGATGAATGAAAAGTGTGAGACCAGTGTGTCACCAGTCAGACACTCACGCACAAGTCTGTGAAGTCCAGCTATGTGGAGGGGAAAAAAACCAAGACTATATAAATAAGCAATGGCGATGGTGGGTGGGAGGCCACTTCGTTCCACACGAAACCGATTGCTCAACATCGGGGGAATTTTCAGTTAAACACATTTTCACGGCATCAGTACTTAACAACTCCCAACATTTCTAGGTGTAGACCCAAAATCATGACAATCAACTCGCGATAGGGGATTTTCTTACCCCTCTTTTTTCTAACGACAACACACACTAATACAACATTACCAGTACTACCAGAGAGTTTACAAGTAACAAGTAACGTTAACACTTGGCATTTAGTAAAAAGTGGTTATTTTATGGTTCAGAAAATGCTGACAGAACCGGTTAATCTAGAGTGCATTTTAAAGCAATAAACCGAAACACGAGTAACTCGCACATTAATATTTTTTAACCTTCAACTTTTTATATTGAAGCGAGCCATTTCTAAAACGCAATTTTGTTAAAATGTATCACACAAAAACAAGAAATAAACTGGACTGTTCGACGGGCCTACTTGGCTGAGAGCCGTCAACAAGAAATAAAAGATTTCCCATCCACTACTTTCGACTGGGCAGCGTCATTGACTTTTCCGGATATAGCCATACATCAACACAATACGGAACAAACCGAATTTTCAGTTGTAAACATTACCGTCACTAAACAGACACACGTTGAGATCAACAGGTCAGTACAATATAGCGTCAAGCCTATAGTTTTAGTGAAAAGGTTAGCGTTTTTCGGCCTGTAAAACTGCACTTCCTTCTGTTAGTATCACAATGGTGCAAAATTTGGTCTAATACACTGCGGCGATGAAGCTAAAAACAATGTGAATAGAAAAATAAGAAACCGAATTGACTGAACACGCATAATGCTTTGGTGACCAGCGAGCTACTTTCTCGCCAACGCCTGTCAGCGACAGCACTTCTTCAGTTACAATTAACTATTTACAATCGAAACCCACCCTCTTTGTTCTGATGATAATCAAGGGCAATGGGTCACTCATCAACACCAGATTCTGGTTAAGAGTTTATGTATATTATCATGATTAGTAGGCTGATCCTTACGGAATTCTATTACTTTTGATTTTGTGAACTGCGCATTTGATAGATAATTAATCATTTCAAAAGCAATGGTACACATTACACTTAATAAACTAAATTAGTACTCTAGCTCAGCAGATCATCATAATCTCAATCATAATTGGGTTGAAATGTCGCGCAGACATTACAGCAAATAATAACGTAACAAAAAAGTTTACCAAAACCACTACCCACCACCCCCCTTACCGAGTAGCAATAGCTTCACTTCTCTTGCAGCTTTCTCTCCGTCGTCCCGTAAATTCCTGTCGATCATTTTACTGCGTTCAACTGCCGCCTTATCCTCTGTGCTCAGAGTGCACCCCATCCTCAAACGGATCTTCGAAAAAAACGTAAAAAGTAAAATATATCAAATGTGTCGTACCGACATGCAAAGATTCGAAAACCAAACACGCCCTTGTCTCTCTCGCCCAGCCAGATGTAACAGATAGATTGTTGAAAATAATATAGATACTTTAAATATTACTCGTAAATAGTTCCAGTTGGTTCACCTTTGCCTGCGCTTTTACCGAATTATACTATAGCAAGATATTTTCTCCGCTGTGGTTACAGAACGAAGAACAAAATATTACAATGACGCAGACGCCCCCACCCATGCGTCCGTTTCTACACTCAATCTCTGAATAATCGGTGCTTCCTGGTCACATACATGGGAGATCGTGAACGCGCTTCAGTTAGCGAGTGCGCGCCCATTTTACCAGCGGTTCGTGACGCTGCATCTCTCTCGGCTTAGTGGGTGGTTTTTTTAGCCTCTTTGTCACCTGAATCAAAAACTCTTTGGCGGTTACCGTTGTCGGTGTGTTTGGTACATTGGTCTTTCATTCGTCATTGCCTCATGCCTCGTTAGTTTTGTTTGGTTCGTTCAAAACGTAGCCATTGTTTGAAAAAAGAAGAAACGGAAGTTAGTGTGGACTGAAGAAATGTTCCAGTTTAGAAAGAATATGACAGACTGTTAAAACTTGTGTTCTAATAATAATACTAGCAATAATATTTTTGAGATTCTGTCCGACAACAATTTTTTCGAATAACACAATGGTAGTCTGGGTAGGACTAATGAATGTATTTCATCCACACTAAGGGCTCCAAACCCTTCAGCGACGCGGTTACTGCGTTTGGAATGTGAAATGGCTAAAAGATTCGCCCCATCCCATCGGTACAATGAGTAGGAATTTAATTCTTATTTCTGTCAAAGGTTGATTTTTCTGTACTTTTTTTCGTGGAAGTATTTTTCTATTATATGTTTTTTTTTAATGGGGGAAATTATACCTTGCAGTTAGAAACCACCGACGCGCACACATGCACACATACATACATACACACACACACACACGTATCACTTCTGCTGCAGTGCAGACAAACCGTAATGGTACCCCACTGCTGATCCCCCATTCTGGTATATTTATTCTACAGCGTGATATAATTCGCCACTGGTTCCATATAAATGCAATTAATAATGTTTTCATTGCACGTTGGTGGACTTTGAGGTGACAAGGCTTTGTGTTAGGATTCTTTTAAACAAAAATTATCCTGTAGCTCTTAATTAATTGCAGTATCGTTCAGCGTATTTGCGAATTAATTAGGTATTCTCGTGCACCAGTAACAGGTCACAATAAAAACAAACAAAACTTTAAAACGAACGCAGGTATTAGCGATATATTATTGGATTCTTCTAGGTGCTGAATTCAGTCTAGACCGTGTTGGCTCTCTATACATTGTTGAGTTAATGTGTATAGTGCGGAATAGTTTCCCTGTCAGATGTGGTGTTAGGGTCTCCCATTTGACATCGCAGTACACAAATGTTAGCTTGGGAAGCCAGATGACGTGGGGCAGTCTGCAACTCAAAGATGACACAGAGGCAGGTTTGGCATGTTACATAGACAATAAGGCAGAGCAGTACGTGGTAAACGTGATGGATGTTTAAAGTCAGTTAGGGATAAGCCTTTCTGAAGCAGCTGTTTTTGTGAATGAGGGCTATTTGTGGAAACCATCACGGACCCTGATTCTTCTCAGAACAGTAGAGCCAAAGCTGTCACTTTTGTAATCTTCCTTTATATATGAAAGCCATTCTGGGCATCCTTTTTACATTTTATAGCAATTCATTTTAAAAACAACATATGTATTACAGTCTATGCCAATGAATGAGTGTGGTATATAAAAAAAAAACAGGCATATTTTGTTTGGTGTGTCTGAAATCTGGACACGACGCCCTCCGCTTCCTCTCAAAAGGATCAGTTCCAAGGGTTAGTACCCCACAGTAATTTGAATATGAGCAGCCAAATCACAAGGTTGACGGAAAACCGGCCATCATATATTCCACAACAAGCCCTCGATGACATGCGGCACTACCACCCGAACATGGATAGATGTGAAATAGCTGGTTAAATAAGTGGAAGGGATCAATATGGTTTATACAAAGAGAATGTGCACCCGAGTTCACAGCTGCCCTGCAGTCACATGTGCTTTTCAGTTCTGTGTAAGTGTCATCTCCCATTGTCAGATTGCCCTCCTCGGTGTCAAATAGCAGTGTTAGAGTGAACTCCTATGTGTCAAGTACCAGTATCAAAATAAACTCCTGCATGTCATCCCCAGGTGTCAGAGTGAATCCCTCGCTGTCAAATACCAGTGCCAGAATAAACTTCTGCGTGTCATCTCCCAGTGTCAGAGTGAACTCCTCAGTGTCAAATGCCAGTGTCAGATTGAACTCCTCTGTGTCAAATACCAGTGTCAGAGGGATCTCGTGTCAAATACTAGTGTCAAAATAAACTCCTGCTTGTCATCTCCAGGTGTCAGAGTGAACTCCTTGGTGTTAAATACCAGTGTCAGAATAAACTCATCAGTGTCAAATACCAGTATCAGAGTAAACTCCTGGGTGTCAAATACCAGGGTCAGACTGAACTCCTCAGTGTCAAATACCAGTGTCAGAGTAAACTCCTGCATGTCAAATACCAGTGTCAGACTGAACTCCTCAGTGTCAAATCCCAAGTTCTCAGGGTGCCTCGCTCAGTGCTTCTGTAAACCATTCTGTGTTATTGTGGGCTCTTGGGCATCAGCATGACCTTTGCATGTGTTGCTGTAACCTCCTCAGTGCTAGTGTAAAGCCCAAGAGTGCATTTCTTATTATCAGTTTAAATTTGCATCGTCTGTCAGTCGTTTCTACACACACTCCATGCTTGGTGCTAGAGCAGGAAAGAGCTTTGGGAGAAGAAGTCTTCCATCATTTGCACCATTTCTGTGGGAATTTTTCTCTAGCTGGAACACACAATGATATCCTCAATCTATATTCCAGCACTGACCTCCTACCAATTAAATTCTAATGCTAATTCTAATTCTAAATGCTTCAGATTGGGATTTCATATGTAATTAATGGCCACAGCACATTACAAAGTCTGCTCTTTTAAATAATCTTGATTTAGATTTTGTCATCTTATTAGGTATTATGTCATGAAAGACCCTGTAGCATAAATTAGATAAATTAATAAAACTGTAGTTTTATGTAACCTGTGTGTAAATGTCTCCTGGAATCATAAGCATAATAAACAGAGCAGGCTTATGTCTGGCTTTTTATTAACACTTCTATCTCAGAAGTCCTGCAAGGAATCCCTCTACGCACAGGCGAGATATCAAAACTGGGAGAATATTTTCTTTTCTAGTTGTGAGAAAAATTACCTCAGGGCAGCAGAGACATCAGTCTGTTGTGAGTGTTTAATGATCTGGGTCTCCAGGTTATTATCATCTCCCCTGATTTGTAATTGCCCTTATCCGAGGCCAACCGTTCATAATTTTTCCATTTGTGCAGCTAGATGATTCCTAGAGCAGCTTGAGGTCCTCGTGTGACCCCCGGGTACGTTATTTTTAAAGACTGGATCAAAAACCAGACAAGAAAGCCCTAGAGGAACACAAACGTGACCTCCCTCGCTAATCTTTGGGCAGCGTCCTGCTGCATTCAGGAGAACGAGACGCCTAAGGTTGTTTGGAATTAAGCGCTGGGTCCAGGAGCATCATTTTACTACCCCGTTTACAGAAGCATAACGTTGCGGACAATCAAATTGCATTTCCATGTTAAATAGAGCGGTCTGGGAACAATGCAGATTAGAGCAAAGTCTCTCCAGTCCTTTCCTCCAGGAGAATTCCCCTTACATGACCATGCAGGCCAGGTGTGGAGGATCCCCCAGCGCAGTCAGCGGGCCTTCTCTCTGCTCTCACGGCGGCTCGGAAAACATCTGCGACTGCCACAGCCACGGAAATTGATGCCACGTCATGCGCACCTGGGAGAGGGTGTCCTAAATGGATCAGAGGGGTGGCTGACAGGGATGAGTTTAAAATACATTGACCCAAGACATGTGTGGCAGTGTGTGTGACAGAGGATGTACGACCAACCCAGGTGTGGGCGGCCCTTGCGTATGAGCAGCTATTTCACTCAAACGCATTCTACTCCTTGAAGGATAACGCCAGCCTTTCTTTATGGGACAATGGCTGGTGAAGTTCACAGGATGTTTCACAAAAAAAAAACTGGATTACGGAGAGCAACAGGATGTTACTCTTCACAGTGGAAAAAGGTTAGTTTGGATCGCACCCAAAAGTGACTATTCAAAACGAACAATGATTTTCATCACTAAGAGCCAATGAAAATGGGGGGGGCACACGGGGTATCCAATCAGATCACAAGTGGGGCGGGTGCACCGCGCCTGGCCATGTGTAAATTGGGCAGAGTGTACCTGGAAAAATTTAGATTGAATTGAGGTCCTTCGAGGGCAGTTTATACTGCCCTCTTGTGGAGGAACACTTGAGGCCAAGAGTAACCCGTACAATTAACCGGATCTCTGAAGGGCAGCAGACTCAGTCTGAACAGTGTCTTATTTCCAAAAGATAAAATCTAAATCCAAACGCGTGAACGTATCCCATTTTAGATATGAAGAATGATAAGCTAAGATTCCTGAATCAATACGGTCTGTCCAGGGCTACAATGGCGGATCTGCTTCTGAAGGCAATGCTAGAAGTAGAACTCGGTTGCTTTGTGTGCACTGAAACACGGATTCATTTAAACCACAAGTAAAACCAATTAGAGAAAAGACGGAGCCATGGCTTCGATTACACCGCATGAATGAAGTGTATTTATTGCCTATCGCTTGTTTTTTGTCTGCCATTTTTTGAAAAGTTACAATCCATTATTTGTATTGATGTGTGCGTGTGTAGCTTGTCTCACATTTCTGAATGTAAGGAATAATACCCAACCACAAGAGGATTCTGCGCATTCAACCAGAGAATAAAGCTGCTCAATTAATAGCCAGTTAAAGCAGCGAGGCTCGCTAATTGCCGAGCCTAGAGACTGAACAGGGCACAGTGCAGCACCGGAGCTCCAGTGGGATGGACAAAGGTAGGGAAGAAAACTGGCCCCAGAGACACAAACGCCCCCTTAAGGAAGGTATTATTTACCACACGACAGACCTCTCTCACCCATTCACCTTATGAATGGACTCTATCACCCATTAATTCACCATGCGACTGGACTCCCTCATTCACCGCAGCTGGGCTCACAATAGTTCTCTCTCTCTCTCTCTCTCTCTCTCTCTCTCTCTCTCTCTCTCTCTCTCTCTCTCTCTCTCTCCTCTTCCAGAGCATGTTCAAATAAATAAAATAAAAATCTTCTTTATTAAAGAATCGCATCGCGCATTTTCTTTTCTTTTCCGGAGTAAATACTGAATATTACATAAAGATACATTTTACATTGTATAAAATATTTTTGTAAACACATTCATTTTTTTCTGAAGCCAGGGAACTAGCTAGAAGGACTTTCATTAGCGTACTAATGCATACATATTTCTTTGCCGTTGCCCTGTAGGAAGCTATTTCCTCGAAGCAGGTATTTATAATAATTTGCACCAGGGGGCAGTAAGTGACACTTTGTGATTAAGGTATTCAAACGTCTCGGTTTTCACAGTTCAGTCGTATGTTTTAGCCCTCGAGTGTACCGACTTTTTAAAAAAATAGTCAAATTGTGTCGTATTTCCCCATTTTTTAAATTACATTCCGGGATGGGATTTCTGAGTAATTACCGAAATTGTATTTTACATGGGCAGAGGAAATGATTATGTAGCTATATTCTTCGCGATCACGATCAAGTTCCCATAATATATACGCTCAATAAAGTATCGGAATTATGTGGTGTTGTTCATAAAGAGGATTTACAGTCCTGTTTTATTTTTTTATTTTTTATTTTTACAAAAAAATACCATAACTTTATTATTTCAACAGACAAAAATATAATAATGCTTGACACTCACCCGCTGTAGCGAATTTGCCTCGCATTGTTTCAGGCAGGGTTAGGGTTAGGGTTAGGCGCTTGTTACCACTCTAACTAAAGCAGTTCCCAGCGCGCCTAAACAGAATGAAAAATTGTCCTGAATGTATCAGGAATTTGCAAACTTGGATGGCTTGTGAGCTGCTTCCTTAAAGCCGTTAATAAACTATAAGGACTTGATGAAAAAACGTGCCTTTTTTTTTGCACTGCCATCCATCTTACTTATTCTTATGCCAAACGCCTCTTCCCACAGGGTGGCACTCTAGCATCAGTTATACGATAAAATAGAGTTGATGGACCTTAGATAAATTGAGTGTGATTCTGAAATATATCAGTGCACATTTACACTGTTTATGTCAATAACACTGTGGTAACTGCAGACTGAGGGTTGAACAGAGGCAGATTTGTTCCAAGTGTGAGCAGTAGTTATAGAATATTCTTCATATAGTCAACTGTCACAACATCTCGGTGAATGAATTCAAATTATATTTTCTGAAGAAACAATTTTTACCTTTACTTGGATGTTAAATGTTTAGTCCAGATGAAAAATATCACTCATTTTTGTTCTATTCATTACCCCTGAGTCTTTGGGAGAGGCAGCTTCCCTCTATCAAATTTAAAATCTCATCCGGTCACCATGACCACGATCGCTGGTCATTCAGACAGCAGGGTCATTTTTAAAGATGCCATTTTTGGGTGCAAATTTTAAAATGCTGAATTAGAATATTTTTTGTCCTGGTGCTCTACAATAAAAAAATTTAATTTCTGCTTTCAAAGTAGGTCTTTAGCAAGTACGTGTTTTTCCATTGGCGGTTGATTTTAATTAGCTGGTTTGTGTCATAACGCTTCAGCCCCAACTCAATGTTGTGGATGTTGATTAAATCATCACATGATTATTAATTCAGTGAGATGCAGCTTAAGTACATCTTTAAGGAACATCTTTGATGATGGATATTGTCGCCAGGAAAGTGATCTTTGCAATGCTTCTCTACAGTTCTCTGATGACAGATGGACTGCCTGCTGCAGGCAAGGTTGGGTTGACCAGATACACTACATCTCTGTGTGCTCTGAAAGCTGATTGCTGCAGAGTGAAAAGTTATTACATGTGGAGAGCATGCCATCCATATCCACATGTAATAACGTCTATAGAACACATAGATAGTTTCCATCTGAAAACCACTCGGATATCCTTAATTTTGAGAAAATTTAACGACTGGAATAAACATTCAGTGATAAATTTTAACAGTGATAAAATTACTTCGAAAACTCATAATCATTGAGAGACACCAAATTCTAGAAGGCACTCAATTTTTTCTCTAATGTAACACACACCTGATTATCTAAACAAGCATAGCTGACACAGTATCGCTGTGGCAACCCAGGGTCACCATGGCATCAGTAAGAAGGAATGTCAGCCCATCACCAACACCATCATTTTCACCCAGGTCTTCATCATCCACAGAGAAGGATTTTGCTTTTCGTTGACTCAATCTCTCTGGAAGCTCAGAAGTCAATACTTTTGTCGAGAGCTGTTTGAATAAAAACCATGTGTTGGGTAACAGGAGGCACAAAACAACAGAACAAGGGAATTTGTTTACCTGATTGTTGTGTGCGAAGTGGAACAGTGAGTGAAGGAAAAGCAAAGCAAACAGACCTGCAACTCATCATGCCAGCTGGGAGAGGTCTATTGTGGCAGTCTTTCTATTCCTTTCAGGGGCAGAGACAAGAGAGGGTGTTTGGCAATGAGATATCTGACTAGCTGAGTTAGTTAGATACTTCTTTTTATTTTACTATTAAAACAAACTTAAGAGTTAAGAGTGCTTAACACAGGCAAAAGAACAGAACAGAGATGAGCAGCAGAACGTTAATCACTGAAGGGTTTTACGAGAACACTTTGGACGAGACAACAGCCCAGGTCGACGGTGGCAAGGAAAAACTTCCTAAGACGTCGAGTAGGAAGAAACTTTGAGATGAACCAGGCTCTTCGGGGAAGGGGGCAGTCCCCGTTCGGCCATATGTCCTAAAGTGAAGTGAAATACTGGGTGTGCTGTTTTCAGCCGTTGGAGATTTAAGACACCTCAGTCCATTATGGTATTCAGTGCAGTCGCAGCCGAAGGAGCAGGATTTCTATTTTGTCAGGACTGGGAGACACAAAGGCAGAGACCAAATGGGACTACGCTGACAGTGGCGCTAACCTTGATTGCTATGCGGGCTCTGGCTGCGATACCGGCTCTGGGGATCAAACAGAACGGTCTCCCCAGCGCATCAGCATGACAGCCGTCGGTTGATAGACAGAGATAGTAGGAATTGATTTTCGCACCATGAATTCACATGATAACATCTGTCTGGCTATGAGAAAGGCTATATAGATTGGTATCTGATTCCCGGACAAAATTTGGTAGGCCATTCCATAATTGGAGGGGCTTTATGTGCAAATAGTAAGACTTTTATTTAGCTATTTTTGGCACAAATAAATAGCCAGCCTCTAGTAAGCGAAATATTCATTGGCAGCCAGTGTTATCCAGCCTAGCAATGTGAACATACTTGTCTGGTTTCACTGATAGACACAGCCATGTATTAGCTGCACATATATGTAGCATTTTAAGCAGCGCTGAAGGCAGCCCCAAAATTGAACCTTGCTGCACACTGTACTTAACTGCAAATCTGAGAAGATGTCACTCATTTTGACTGAAGAATAAAATATAGTCATTACTGTCTTGAAGGAGAATTATTGAGTATTAAAAAGAAATCTGGGATTTTTTGATCTCTTAAGTCAGGGGTTCCCAAACATTTCCATGCCAAGCCCCTCCCAAATAACATAAGCTTCTGGCCGGGGCCCCCCAGTCTTTAAAAACTAATTGACAATACTACGGCAAATGTAAAAAAATAATGTGCTGAGGGCCCCCTGGCGGCCCCCACATTGAAAACCAAGGTCCTTAGTAGTTTAAGAGAAATGCAAATTCATGTAAATGAGAACCCTTTTTTCTGTTTCCGAGCAAGAAAGAGGAGTGCCGCTTGAGACAGAAAGGCAGAGATGAGACCAAACGGTACTGCACTGATAGCCTAACCTTGATTTCGATGGCAGCACTGTCTGCAACGCCGGCCCATGACCCACTCCGGCAACCCGTTTACACCTATATACATGACTCTAACCACACTGTCCAGCCCTCCAGTCTGTGCAATGAGGCACTTCACAACTCATCCAGAGCACAGCATCCACACTCTTTTACTGTCAACAGTCAATGGTGCTGATATTAGATTAAGACCCATTTATAAATCGGAAAAGCAACATGATCTATTTAAACAAGGTCTTGTCCGTTTGTAATTCTAGCTGGACAGTTTGATGACCGTGATCTGCATTCTTCTTCCTTTTGGGGGCAGTACAGAGCATCTTTCTTTCTGGTCCTTCCTCTCGTTCTGTCTTTGTCATTAAAGTCCCAAACCTGTATAAATACCCACATGTGTACAGACATACACAGGCGAATATAAACACTCACAAAAAGACACAAATCTGATTCTGTCACAGTTAGTTTAGATGTTTCAGGCCTGGCCTCTCTGATGAATGAGATGGCATCGTTGCAGCGATGTGATCCACCCATGCCCTGGGAACTGCACATACTGGACAAGTACAAGTACAAGTACCTTCTCCTGTAGTCCCAACTAACTTACATATGACTGTACTAACTGTAGATCCAACCAGATAACATCACACCAAAAAGGCAAACAATTGTTCAAAAACTCCAGAAGAAAACAAATGATGATAAAAGTGATTTGGGTCCAGCGGCTTTGGCACTGGACCTGGGCCAGCCTATGTTGGGTTCTGACAATGCAGTAATTGGGACTGGCGTTCTCTCTGTGTACCTGGAACTCCATTAAGATTAACCTAATAGACTTAAGAGGGGCCTAAACACTTTTTTTCTCTCCGTTTGAGTATGATTCAAGAAAGCTGCAGAACCAATGACCAATTACTTGAGCTCTTTACACACTACAGTGGCCACTTTTAAAACTTTTATTTACAAAACTATTTCTGCTATCACCATGGTCCCCATCTTCCAAATTTCAGCAGATATGAGAGGCACACCTGGTTCTGTTTGCGGTTTTCATCGTTTTCTTTCCAGCTAGCACGGACCACATGAAATGAAGAACCTCCCCGCCCCCCCACTCTGTCCAAGGACAAAGCAGCCGGAGGAGGAGAGAGAGAGACGGTGGCCTGAGGTGAAGTCTCCTGGTGTGAAGGGATGTGAAAAGGTGAACGGGGAGACAGCTGTTTTTCGGGGACAGGTGGGAGGACGACAAAATGGCAAAAGGGGGTGTTGTCAGCTTGCGCTCCGGGCAGGGGCGTCTGTGAAAGAGAGCGCGGAGAGGAACTTACTCACGGGACAGTGACAGAAAGAAGTATACAGAGAAGACTGAAAAGCTATCGTGCAAGTTTGCGGGATCGAGGGCAACTGGAAGGATTTTCACGCCCTCTCCTAGTTGGAGAAAGGAAAGTTGTACAGTTGTACCGGGGGGAACGCATTACTGAGGTTGTGAATCCACCTATCGGTCCATCATGTCAGAGGAGGGGCGGATTGAGTTTCAACCAAAAATGTTCTGTCTAGGAAGATAAAAAAAAGATTGAGGGATCCATATTATGTGTTAACTCTGCCTCCCTGGTGTTCCTAGGGAAAATAATGTATTGACCTGAAAGACCTGAAGCCTGATTCCTACTGCTTGTTCTACCGAGAATGATTGACCCCTTTAAACCTCTGTCTGTTGTTCACTAAGACGGCTGCTTTGGGAACATTGTGTAGGGCTCCACTCCCTCCTTTCCTATGGGAATGCCTGAGCTTCCGTTACTTCTGAGAAACCTCCAAGAGGAAGAGTGAAGCAGATGTCCCAGGGTTTGTCACGTCAACCTTGGGAAAGTGTGAGACATCATTCCTGTTGGATGGAGCTGAATCTGTAGCAGAAAGGTAAGCAGGGGCATTTTCAATACTGCATAATTGCAGCTAAGGGCTTTGATTCCAATCCATCCGCACATCAGTGGAAAAATAGGAAAATGTTGGTGGCCTTGGTTTTTTTATTTTTATATTTGTCTTTAAGGGGGTGTCTGGAGTGTCAATTATCTTGCTTGTGCTCCCCCTTAAAAGTGTCCACCACAATCCCAGAAGGCATCATTAAGACTCTCCACCAAGAGGACATCATTGGACAACAAATGCTCTGTTGGATCATTTAATCAGCTTTGAAAAGTCTGTGTTGGCATGAGGGCCTGTTTTCTCTCCTCCACACAGGGTGCCAGAGAATCGTTTTGGGGACACGCGTTGCAGTATCTCTCCTGGAAGGAGTCAATCAAGACAAATAAGCCTTCACTTGTGCCCCCCGGAAACAACGAATAATTTCCTAAGAGGATGCACTATTTGCCAATAGCGAATATCTTTCTAAAAAAAAATCCCGGGGGAGCATGCCCTCGGACCCCCCCTCCCTAAAATCACCTTTTGAGATCAAAATAAGTCACCTACGAGATTCATGTAGATCCGAGGAGAAAGTTTTCTTTTTTTTTGGGGGGGGGGTTGTCTCACCACACAATGTTCTCACCTTTTTTACACCTTACCTGTTTGCATCCCTAAGGTAAGCACAGAGTTAAGTTAATATCAGACATTGACAAAGATTAGTAATTCTAACTGGTTTCTGAACGTTGGAATCTGCTTTTGCTGAGAGCTCAGTTCTCAGGATAAAGGCTTTAGTAGATGTCTGATTGTCCAGTGAATGTGAAAAGGAAGTGGATAGGAAAGTGTGAAATTGCAAATTACTCCAGATGAGAACATCTTCTGTAAATATCTGAGAAATGTACTGCTAGGAAGGTCAGATTTGAGGTAGTTGTTTCGTCTCATGCACAATTATTGAATTAAGATGCTAACAGTAGTGTTTAAATATTTCAGTGAATTTACTAAACTGCTTGGCTTATGTCAAGTGAGTAAATATGCTACCACTTCACAGTTTGGAACCACATCCAACCCAAGCAGAGCAGGGCAGAAGGTAGAAAGGGTATGAATACTGTACAACCCCCTGGGTGTAGGGCCTGTCGTTACATGCAGAATCACGGAAACCACCAACGGGCCACAGCTTTGTTTTAAAAGAAAACACATTATTTAATGATCGGGGGTACAAATATAAAGCTATAAAGCCAGGTTCAAAAAATGGTTCAAAAGATTGATAACCAAAAAAGGGTCAAGTCACAAATCAGGTTCCAACTCTCTCTCTCTCTCTCTCTCTCTCTCTCTCTCTCTCTCTCTCACACACACACTCACTCTCACACACACACTCACTCGCACTCACTCTCACTCACTCACACACACACACACACACACA
>JAOYSI010000121.1:0-18613 GCA_025775065.1 Hiodon alosoides | reverse complement strand
GGGGCTGATGGAGCATGACATCTTTCATATGAGCCCCAAGGAATCTAGAACATATGTTTTGACTGCGAATAAATTGTGACAGCAGTGGCACTGACAGAGAGGACAGTAAAGCCTCTTCACTCAGGGGAATTGTCAATGCAAGGATACAAAGGTGTTCTCACTCCACTTTCACCCTTTAGTTACTGCTACTTCCTGCTTTTCAAGAACCGGTAATCATTGCAAGTCAATGACATCATTATATGGCAGCTTTAATAAAAGAAATGGAGAGAGTAAGTAGGATTTATTTGGTAGGTGAGTGACAGTGGAGTTTCCTTTTTTTATGGACACCGGTATGCCTAATCAAGTAGACTGTTAGCTACATAAAGTAAATATGAATTTAACACCTGCTAAACACAAACGGCAACATCTGTACTAAATCTATACCAAATTAAAAGGGACTAATTTCTGTTGTCACTGACTAGACCCACAGCATTCATCTTTATTTTAAGGAGCGCTATCACAATATATAATTACTACTACAACATGATAATTTATACCAATGCAATTTCAATTATGACAAAACTTTGCTCCTCAGTAATTTGATGGCTGTTTATTTTCTCAGAACCCAAGATCTGCCTAAGGCTGTACGGTATGTGGTCTTATTTGTTTGTGTTACATCCTTCCGAGTTATCATTCTGCTTAAAAAAACAAAAAAAAACAAAAAACAAAAACACACTTAGGCTGTGAAGCCAGCACTTAATCTCTTAAATGTCTTTTTTCATCTATTTTTCATCTATTTTTATTAATATCATTGTTCATGACCTTTTAACATTTATCATTTTAACATCCATTTGGTACATATCTACTAGGCCTTTAGTATAGGACCTTAGGTATTTTATATAATTTTATAGTTTATAGTTGAATTATATTCATGATAAACCTAAAAATACATCTCCTTATTTTAAGTAGATACATAAAAAATCTACTAAAGAAATTTCTGTAGTGAAAATTGGTCTACAAGTCTGACACCATAATAAAGCAAAATAGAGTTTCTATTTGGCAGAGGTTCTCAAACTTTTGGAATCTGTGGACCCTTTTATTTAAAAAAAATTAACAAAAAAAAAAAAAACAGAAATTAAGGACCCCCACAATCACACATATTCACATTTAGACTTTAATTGTTAGACTTAACTATCATAACATTGTGTGATTTCACATCAGTTAAAGGCTGAGCTTCCACGCAGCGAACTGTTGATATATTTCAATGATCTAGTTTTCAAGTAGCTATTTTGCCCATGCTGAGATGAAACACGTTCAGAATAGTTTTAAGTTAACACTTAACACTGTAATAGTCTAATAAACATCGGACCGATATTGATTGGTTTCAAACAGTGTCATACGTGGGGCTAAATACCTGATATCTTAAGAGGGTGCCCCATGGAACTGCTGATGTATATTACATCTAAGGTTGTTATATTTATTGGTGAGTAGATACCCAAGCAGTCACGTGATATACAAGGTCATCGTGGCAAGCAGCATGGTGAATGGTGTAACTTTATAAACAGTAACTGTCTTTATTTTATTTCACCATTTATTTTATTACCCATTGAAGGCAACAGAACCTCCAGACCACGTAAAGACAAAATAACATCACTGCAGGATGTTCATTGCCCCCAAGTGAAATGGTGAAATCATAAAATTCATGAAAGTTTTAATAACTATGATACAAATTGATATTAAATCCTCTTTTTACCAGTGGATGAGATCAGTTTAATAGTAAGACGTTACAGTTTACATCTGTGCCAATTTTAATCTGTTTAATTTAGAAATTAACAAACCTCTTTAGACTGCCTGCTGAGATTCGTATTGGTGTAGTAGCTTTCTGGTAAACAGTAAAGCAACAAAATCATTAGGTCACTTTCAAAATTCCACGGAAGCATGAAGACAAATTAATAGGGAAACATAAAATATATTTAATAATAATCCAATAGTACAGGCTTGAGGGCATGATTATTGCATGATTGTACTAATGTGCTAATGTAACTCAGGGCTGATGTCTGCTTCCATGTTTTTAAAACGTTACTCAGGATTCAAGTGAATACTGTTATTTTTAACGGGCAGACAACGCAAGATGGCGACGAGGAAGTATGCGTTTTTGTAACAGAAAATCATCTAGGCGTACGTATCGATTTATAGTCATTTTAACCATTTTTTTAAAATGGCAATCTGAAGGCCCAATGTTTCATTCAAGGCTGGATAATAACTTCCCTTATTATATAATTGTAGCTATTTGAAATCCAGTGTGAAATCCAAGCGTGCTAAACAATTAGGGTATGACGTGACAATATTTGATTGTTGAAAATGTACCTCATCACCAACAGTGGCAGGGGGGAGGGGCTAGAGGGGGCTTAAGCACCCCCCCAGAAAATGTCCCCCCCAAACCCCCCCCCACACCTAAAATTATTTGTTATTGTTTGTTGCGTCCAAATTCTTGAGCACCTGCTATAAACAATCCAGCCCCCTACGTAATTCCCCCAATCAAAATTCTCTGATTCTCATCACTGAGTTGTGGTTACAGAAAAATGACATGGCATGAACATGAGTATACTTGAAATAAACTGACTATGTAATGGTGAAATATGAACATTTACTTCAGTTTACGGAGTTAGCGCTAAATGTTAAACAAAAACAGCTAAACAAACGTACGTTGATACAGTCTTTTGTCTAAAATAATAACCACTCAGCTATCACGATGTGCAACAACAAAATATATAGAATAATATGACTTCTACTTGCAGGGACCGAGCAAAGTGATTTACTTTCATTATTCGAGGCAGAAAACCGACCAAATCCAGTCACAACATGATTGTTAAACATGGTGTCTGCTTACAGACCTATGGGGATGATTATTTTAGGTCTCCAGGGGAGGAGGTAGAAACTGGTATTTACTCTTTTTCATTACATCCTAATTATTTATGCATAAGGAGGCAGTGGTGGCAACGGCTCCCTAGGCAATGAGGTCTGTTTGTGCTCTCACCTTCTAGCTTCCAGTGTGCAGTTTTATTTAACAGGCAGAATTTGACTTTTAAAGGTGGACTCAATAGCTTCATTGGTTGGGGACCAGGGTTTAGGGCAGAATTGTTACAATTAATGTTATGATATACTTAATTAGGCAGTTATAAAACTGTGAATAGTCGGCTGTTTCTCTCAAACTACCCAACTCCAGGTCTTGAAGCACAGACTACAAAAAAAAACTTATGAATTTTTTTTTGTTACATACAAATTCTGCCTCTGACCTGGTTAGAGAGTCAGCCTACTCCAAAACCTAATCTTTTTCTTCAGAAATTATTTCTTTCTGATATTCTGACAGATTTTTCATATGACAATTTCTGTTTGTTTTTTTTTTTTCCTTTTTGAAAATACGGGATATATTTAATTGTTTATATATATATCAAACGCTGGAAAATATACCGGGTAGCTTTTTTTACACACATAAAATTGAAGACTAACATAATAGCTAGTTATTTTTCTGAGAATGAACACAAAGTGTTTTCAAGGAAAAAATTTACTAAGGATCTGACTACCCGCAGTATCGTACAGCTTCATCCTGCTACGGTCCCTTAGTGTCACACTGGTGACAGATCTGTTGCTCTGTAGCATCTTCCCAAAGAGAAACCTGTCACAGGGTTAAAGGTTCAGTGAAAGCTGAGCGGCCGTCAGCACTGACAGTAATTGGAGAGTTCACACCATGAATAAAGATGGCAGTGAGCTATTTGTTACACTTCCGCAAGATATTTCAAGGGCCATTTGCTTACATTTCACTCACCTGGCTGCACATGCACGCCTGATGACAAGATAACATGAAAATGCTGGGTCTGGGGACTGTGACAACACACATCAAACAAGCTGATTGTTTCTTTGCACTTTATTGTCCGTGTTTTCGGCGCAACAGTGTTTTGTTTATTTTTTTGGTCTAGTAGATTTGTTCAGCAGTTTAAATGACAAGCAAGTGACAATTCTAGCTCTTTATTTTGACTGTGAACGACATTCTTACCCATGCTTTCTTTTGGCTCTCCAGGGTGAACTAAAAAAAAAAACAGATATAATGGGGAACTATAATATAAAATATAAAACTGTGCAAAAAGTGATTGGGAGAATTTGAGTGAAAATTCTACATTTTACATTCTGCAATGTGGTCTACATTGTACAAAATTAAAAATGATACAGTATTTGTGTAGTACAAATTAGGAGGTCTCCACATGAGTACAGATCATTATTCATTCAAGCTCGTTAATTTCTCTCTTCTCTTTCTCTTAATTGCTCCCACAGATGTGTTTAAATGTTGACTCAAGCCGGGCGGACTTTGGCTGTGTATTTCAAACAGGGGGACTTTGGTTGTGTATCTCAAGCAGCAATATAAAACACACTGAACAATAAAACCGGAAAATAGCACAGATATTGCACCATACAGATTACCACTCACAGCACCGTTCTCTGCTATAATATAGCTGAGTCCTCATTACAGGTCCAAAAGGAAATAATAAAACTTAACGTGTAACTTAGTTGGAGCGAACAATCCCTTTCCATAGCTGGAGCAGCCTTGCATGTTGGGGTCATGCTGTGCTTCTTCCCTAGCCAGGTCTTCTGAAAAAAAGGACAGGCAAGGCTGGAACTGCATTCTTTCAACAACTCACCCACATTTTCCCTGGAAATGTACTGAGGCAGGGTTCAGATGAAAAAAACACTGGTACCCATCCATCCTCATCCAGTGACCAACATGCAGGACACCAAAAATGTCTCTTGGGTGGAGCCCTGGCCTCCTTCTGCAGAAGATTGTGACTGCATTAAGGAATCTTGGGAGAAAAGTTGTTAGTTGTCTACAAAGCTTCCATTCCCACCTGGCCCCTCTGACCGTGTTTTTTTTAGTGCAAAGGCTCATTGTTTGATGCCATACATGCAGAAATTGCAGCTCTTTGGGGTATTGCATGGTTACACTAGAAGCATAATATTCAGACAACAGATGGAGGGGAAAACACATTTCACACACAGCATATAAAACCATGAATATCCAAAAGTGGGAGGGAAGGATTCATACAGATAAGATCTTAATTGTGTACAGATCCCCCATACAATTACCCCTTGCTACAGTATAATTATACAATAATTCCAAATCCAATTTTTGTAAATTTTTCAGTCCTTGATTAATCAATAGGGAGTAATTAGGGTTGAAGAAAATTGGTTATAAAAGACTGCCATCTGAAATCAATTAATTCTCTGCTTGTGAACGGAATATTTCTTGAGTTCCACGGGTTTTCCTGGCAGCACTACAAATGCGAGTACCAATAATGAATATTTAGCATAATAATTATTTTAGTGCGTGCACCATGCTTACTATTGTTAAAAATATTTTCATTAGCTTCAGAAAATTTCACGAGAAGACATACCTGTTTCCAGGTCCTGTTAACAGCGAGGAGAATTCGCTTTATAAACACACAAATCTTGTGTCCACCCCCATTGCAGACTGAGAAAAGTTAGATTTGGTACTGGGAGGAATAAATTACTGTAAAAAATATAGCAAAGCTTATCGCAAATTCACTATTGTGCATATGCAAGAAAGGTTTGGCTTTGAAAGGAAGAGTCCTCTGCTTACAGCTATATATTTAAAAATGATAAATAACTACCAGAATTTGGTGAATTATTTATCATAATTTTTAATAATTTTATTTTAAATTTTTTGGTTTAGGTTTAGGCTGTGTGCTAAGTATACCAAGGAGGTACACCTACAATGTGAAGGTTTAAATGTACTACTACATGACTATCTTACATTATAAAATATTAAGTAAATGTGCCTTTGTTTCTCTTCTGTTGTGTAATCCTAAATTTAAATAATTTAAACAACTTTCCCTAATGCATTTGTGGTTTTTTGTACTACTTTGGTTTAGGGTTTAGGGTTTTGATGTTTTTCAGAACAGTCTTAAATTCAGTTAGACCCGACAATATCAGTTAATTGGAGACACATTTGCTACTTCTTCTTAATATCTTAATTTATCTTTGTTCTGCAAAATAAATCTATAAATGCCTTTTCTCCTTTGGATATTTTTGTGAAACTGAATACATATCTTGAAAAACATTCTCAAGTGTATTTTGAAGAGATCTATAGTACATTTAAATTCAACCCACAACTGACATTCAGACACTTCAGTGACAATCAGGATTTTACAAAAAGCCAACAATGTTACTGGCCTGGCCACCTTGCCATCGCCTAGAAGGGGAGGCATGCCTAGCCCTGCTGGACCTGCTCCCCACTGACCGGCATGACCCTATGCTATTATCCATGCTATAGAACGCTTTGGGAAGTACTAACCTGGTCCAGATGCTCGTCGCAAACTGTGTGAGCAATTCCAACGACCAGCAGAGAAGCTGGTGCTCTCTGCTGCAGAGACCTGACAACTCAAACGCCGCGCCTACCCAAACATCGCCCTACCCCCGGGGACCCCTGCCAACAGCCCTTCCACTTGGGAGGATACCCTGCACAAGGGTTGAATCAAATGCATATCTTAGAAAAGACTGAGATTAGCCTGATTCATCTATGCAGAAGGGTGTGATATCCTGCACTGGCGCTGATGGAAGAGAGGTCACCAACACTACCAGTGTGAAACTGGAAATGAACCAGGGCTAGCCCACACCCTCAGGGAAACAAAGAAGGGGGGTGGTTATGGGAAGTTCCGCCCCCTTGGCCACAACCACTTCCCTTGTTAACAACCACACACTGTATGCAAGTCTTTTCCACAAGCATATTCCCTAGCAACCCTAATCAGGACTGCTACCTAGAGGTTGAAGTCCCAGGCAGGACCATGCTGGATTACCCTCCTGCCCCAGACTCATTGGTGTTGTGAAACTCCAGACCTCTTCAATGTCACACAAGACTATGGCCACTTTCTAGGTTCCTTGATGACAACAATTAAAATCCAATAAAAAATATGGGTGAACCTATTAAGCTCCAACAATTGTTAGGCATGAATTTCCTCATCAGAGCCAGGTGGGTCATTTTTTCTTTGACCTTAAAAGTGGTTACTGGCAGGTGACCTGAGTGCTCCAGCAACCTTTGAGAGGCTTAAGGGGCGGGTATTACGGGGGGTTCCCAAGTCCTGGTGCTTGGTGTAATTGGACATCCTGGCACAAGAACCTTCTTTAAAAAGGAGTCTTGACCCACATTGGCGAAAGTGAATGAAGCTTGAGCCACCAAGGGTGTTTGTGTCCTTGGTCCATTGCCTACAACACCACGGGGTAAGAAATTAATTGTGATGGCGATGGACTACTTTTCTAAGCAGCCTGGGGCCTAAGCAGTTCCAAATCAGGAGGCCACCAAAGTGTGACTGCTTGATAGGATAGTATTCAGAAAAGCAGTTTGAGCCCTCAGCTAGTGAATGCAGTTTAGTGACCACATTTATTTATAGCAGACTGTTGTAGTTGCTAATAAATGTTCAAGTTAGTTTGTATAAGCTGTGTACTCACTCTTTTGGTTGCTAAAAGATAGCTGGCTACAATCTAATTTAAATAACACTTTGCAGGTAAACAAAGCGTAGGTGTGTAAATGTCAAGAGCTAGTGGGCTGTCTGTGAGGGTAGTGAGCTCCAGAAGACATGGATCATGGTAGGGGGTGAGATTGATGATCGATTTAATGTATAAATTCTAATACATTTTTGGTTTATTGTTCATAGCCTAATGAAGACTGTAATATGTTTTGCCTTACCTTCAGTGTCGGCCTGCTGCTTTTGTTCGTAAGTGGCGTTGAAGGTGGCCTTTCCCTCCAAGATATCAACACAGTTTTTTTTACCTGTAGGTTTTTACATTTTTTTTATTTGAAAATAATCAAGATCAATTAACGAATCTCCCATACACAAAGGCATTCTGTTTACATAAACATTTAATTTAATATGAATGAATATATGGTTTAATATACTGTGTGCACTTGTGATATTGTGGGGTTGGTTGTCTCAACTCTATCTTTGAGTGTTTAAAAATAAAACAAGACAACACAAAACAACACATCTATTCTAAACACAATATAAATCTTTATTTAATTGAATGTATTAATAAAATGTCTTCCAAGAAAAAAAAAAGCCTTGGCAATACCTCAAATTGTGACAAGATGTTTATAGGTTAATTGCACACAATCTCAGGTCTTACATTTATTAAGGTATTAGGTGTGCAAAAAGAGGTCACATCACGTAAAATAAGTATCTGTATGTCCGAGTTGGAAGTTTGCAGTGGAAATAATTACACAAAATGAAAAATGTGATATTTATAAGTTATTTTAAAAATTTCCTTTGAAACTACTCACTGACAGGCAGTGGGTGACCAATCGCTTCTGATCCACGCTATAATAATAAATTTAAACTTATACCCAATGGAGAGGGTTGGCTTTGCAGGTATACAACTATCATTAATGAAAATAATTGCAGTGGTTCTGGTTTCTGGTACCTGCTGTGAGAGCAGGCTTCCTCATAAGAATTCTTTACTGAATTTTCTCCCAAAATGAAATTTTGTATGTACCTATTTCTGGCAAAACATCCACTTCAGTGCTGAATGCAATAGCAAACTTGTTTGTTTTCTCTCTCCCTATCTTCCTTCATTATTGTGAAGATGACCTTTAAAAATAGCATAGTAACATGTGTACAAATTCTATAACATCACTCTGAGTCTGAATAGTACTAATGCTATGATATACGACAAAAATGATTGTTTTATTTCACTATTAACCCATCACAACATGCTGAAACCCAACATTGGAAGCCAGTTTAGGTTGGCCTGGTACTCCCAATCTCCAGTTTAAACGTCAGCCAGTTCTGGTGGGCCTTTCTCATGCGCTCCTCATTGAAGGTGGTCAGGTGCTGGGACCGACTCTCCAGTTTCTTAAGCCACTCGTCGCGGAGTCTGTGAAAAGGTTATGCATTACAGCCATTAATGCCAGACGCTTACTCGCCACTTTAGCCACTGGCTACTTTCCAAGATGCAACAGAGTCTCTGAGAAAAAAATGATTTACAAATACGCCCCTAAAAATGCTTTTTGGGACTGTGGTATTTTGTGAGAACAATCTATTTATTCCCTAAGTGGTTGCATAGTTTTTGCCTTGAGCTTCTGTAGAACTCATTAATTCAAACTGATTTGTATAAGGACCAAGGAATGATATGACTTTGCATTTGTACTAGGTGCAGGACAACTGTATCTGATAACCCCTTGGCTTTACAGTTGTACAGATTATTGTTTGTCAGGTAAGCATTGAGGGACAGCGTTAAAAACATCAAAGACATATATACAACAGAAAGGGGGACAAGCCCCATGTAATACTTATTGCCAGTTGAAATGTATTGGTTATTTTGAAAAAATTTGAAAAAAATGCCTAAAGGTGACACCTAACAGTAAATGTATCAAATTAAATAGTTATGGTAGTCAGATTTCTTCTGTGATAATCACCAACAAACCTTAAATACTTAAATAAATATACTTCTAATAGGCTTATTAAGATGTACATAGCTAATTATAATGCATGGTCTATTAAAGACTTTTAACCACTCATTAGTATTTTTAACACAGAAAAAAAATAAAATCGAAAATATATCATATGTATCCAAATGCTACGCTGAATTGCATCCATTCACAAAAAGACTCAATTGACCTAACATTTTACAGCAACACCTAAATGAAAATGTATGACGTTGCCGTGATGATTATCTCATAATGAATAATATTGTGATATCTGATATCTGCCCTTATAGTGCTGTCTTAATCTTATGGTGCCGGATATCCAGAAACAAATATATCACTAATACAGTCTGTTTCTTTCAAAGTCAGTACTTTCATTACCCAGTATATCACTGTCTGCTAATTTCGGTTGGCTGTATTTGTTATCTTTTAGAAAAAGAGTAATATACAGATATATGAAACAACGTAAGGGCTTTTTTCGTCCCTATGTTATTAGAAATTGAATAATTGCACCGATCGCACCACCTGGATTCATTAAAATGAATAAATTGTGACCCGAGGAGGTGTGGTGCGACATGAATGAATTATAATAATAATCCCTTATATGTTGTTTGTCATACAGGGTATGTCTGGGTCCATGCCAGACATACTGTGGAAGGAATAATAACAATATTAAAGTAAAACGTTTCCAAAAGGTGTAGATCCCCCACAATCAAATATTTGACAATTATGGGAAGCAATGGGGTCAGCATCGGCCAAAATCCCTGTGGCACGCTTTCTACACCTTGAGTCCAGGCCTCGACAAATTCTGGATGTTTTGAAGGCAAAACTCGCTATTAGTTAGGTGTACCTAATAACGTGGCCACTCACTGTGGGTAGGATATATGCATTTTTGACACATAGTCCCATTTAATATTTCCTGATGTAATTTCTCTTATACACTTAAATGTCTTAGCAAAACTTTTAAAACACATGAAAACTGCAACATAATTTATGATGCAAATCTAATAAAAATGATGAAATTACTAATTGGTGTGCTGTTATTAGCAAGTAGGTTAGTACACAGTATGTAGGAGTTCTTTAAAAATCCACATACTGAAAGACTGTATGCTTGTATGTACAGTTGACGATATCAACGGCACTTACTTAAAACCATTAATCTCCCAGAATAAAACTAAATCCACTACCATGATGCCATAAAAAATTGTTTTAAAATGCAGCCAATTATGTTGTGAACGGTATGGTCAAAAGGTAATTGCGTACAAATCTGACAAAACGTTTGCTATATTTCTGTAGTTTAAATCCACCTTAAGCATGAATAATGGTTTTGAATTCATAAAAAAACAAAACACAAAAAAAACCCTGTGGCTAGCACAAGCTACTGACCTACAGTCATTGCTTTGGAAGAAGCCACTTAAGTGTGTGATACAGCATGCACAGTATTTCATGGCTGATTTCCCCTTTTATCAGGGGATAGTATGCCAGCGCTTACTTTGACAAAGCACTATTCTTCATCCTCAATTCTTCATTACCGCTCATCTGGCAGTGATTTTCAATTTTCTGCTCCCAGAACGTTTTTATCTTATATTTATCATGAATCCGTGCTGAACTCATTCTCTGGGGGGGGAATAAAAAAAAAAGGTTCAATGCATGAGTGGATGATTTAAAATCAGATTTTGATTAGGAATTATTAAAGATTTGGTATTCCAGAGAATAGCCACTAGATTGCATGAGATATTTTGAATATCATAATATGGGCGACATCAATTTCTGGGCTATTTTTAACCATATGAAGACAACATTTTTCCTTTTATGGTTAATTTTTTATGTCTGTTTGGAATGTCAAATGTATGGTGAACTTCAATGAGATAGCTTTAAGTTGAAAATAAAGGTAGCAGTGTATTTCACAAGAGAGACAATGCAGGCCTTTCTCAAAAATGTTTTTTTTTACAGGCCTCAAGCTCAAGAAATGTGAGTCACCAGACCTAACCACTAACAGGAATAATGAGTAGGGCCAGTAATTTGCCGTAATGGCCAAGTTTGAGTGTGTATGTGTGTTCATTCATTAAAACTGTGAAGAACTACAGACATTATCTTGTTATAATATACTTTTAAAGGCTTTACGTAGCATTTTTTCACAGAACGTTTTAGTCAACGACTAATTCTGTTACACCATACTCAATATCATTGAATCCACCTGTCTTTGCCTTTTATTTGCAAAAGACCCACATGTTGGGTTATATAAAGTACTACTGCTTACATTTTATTGTTAAAAAAAGACCTGAACTAAGCTCTTGGTGTCCTGTTTTTTTGTCTTTTGTCTGTACGTATTAATTGAAGGAGCTACAGATGTGAACCATAATAAGCATGCATGATTTACATATTTTAGTATAATTTATAAAATACACAAATGTTATTTGACATAGATCTTGAAAAGCTATTATTTTTAAGTTTATAAGCCGTACATAACTATTTAGTGTGCTGTACTGCAATGACCAATTTTGGATAGAAAACTCAAATTCACAGAAAGACACTTCAATAACAGTGCATAACTGTGCTATGAAGACATTCTTATTTCATTGCATGCAAGAAGCCTGCTGTGATGAAGGCAAACAAAAAACCCACAAGTTTCCACACAAAGACAGAGCATAACTCACAGCTCTTGCGGGAGTTATGTATTATCCCTTGGGTGATGAGCTGTGTGGTCGAAGTTTATCATTCTCTGCTTCTCAGTCACATGGTGAAATGAACCAAGTCGGCACAAACAGAAAATCCATCCCTGTCTCTATTTGCGGCCGTTCATATACCAACTGCTGACGTGGGGTCTTCATCTTGCTCTGCCATTCGCAAAAGCCAATTGGGAATTACACCACTCCTGTCATTGTGCAATCCATTGTTTCTGATGATAATCAGCTCATGGAAAACGCCAGTACTCTTGGACACTCTAAGCAGGTGACTCAAAGGTTTAATCCAAGCCTTACGGCCCCCACCCCTCTATCCCGTTCCAAACAGTGAGAATGAGAATAATAATGAGGTCAGTGGGGATGGTATTTGCTTAACCTGGCTTGAGTTCCGGGCACACGCCATCGTCTACTTCAAAGCAGTTTTGCCGGATTACTAAAAAAAAACTAATTAACAAGAGCATCATAGTTAATGTTATCAGGCACAAAGATTGATCCGTGTAAAGTATCCAAAACAGTGTTTCTTAACACTCCAGGTCATGACCCGTTCTTTATCGTAGATGACCATCTGCAAAATTATAATAAAATTAATTAAAAGAACTATAAATATAATTTACAAATGGTCAGATGAATTCGAAGGAACAGAAATATACGAGGCATCCACTACCAAACATAATTGTAAAGTTGTATGCACTTTTATTTTCCTTCCTTTATGTGAATAAAGATTCCATTTGCAAGTTTTTGCCAGGGATTTGGGGGTGTTGTCGTTTTCTACACTTAATCCATCGAGCTGTGTTATTAGAAGGAAACATGTAAAAGCCTTTACCCCATCATCACATGGCAACTGTTTTAATACGACTGTCATTTCCCTACACTTCATTAAGAAGTGATGAGCCTCCACTCCATGTATAATTTAAAACTATTTTGTCCTCGTTTCAATGTCCAGCACCTGTTTTATCCAGGGAGTTAGTGTGAATAAAGCTACAAGAGACTATTTTTGGGGGATGACCACACGTTGCCTGGTGGATGGATGTAATTGGAATTTATTTATCAAAAACCCACATAAATCCAGGATTCCTAGTGGAAGGATGGCCACTCCTGGAAAGATTCACCTCTGTCCCAAATATTCTCTATTTGGACAATACGAATGACTTGTTTTGCCTACAGCTGTACTAATCAACCAGCTGAGGGCCACTGGCAAACAGCGTATTTTTGATTTTGTCTGCGGCTTGTCGGGAAAGCCATTCGGCTGGAATACAGGGCGTTTTTTTTTGTGTGTGCTGTCTGCCGCGGCTCCCATTAGCTTTTTCTCTTTCAAACTGTTTTCATGAGCAAGGCACTAAAGTCTGGTGTTGCTCCATTAAAGCCCTATGCTGAAGGAAGCCTTTCACAGGGTTCTCACATGCACCTGTCACTAACCTGCTGTGACTGAGTGCAGAACTGCTGTGCTTATTGCTATCTCAAAGGCAAATAAATGGCAGCCTGTGCCTCACTTATCGTTCCAGCTCCAGTTTTGCTCTACATTTCCTTAGCCATTTCACAGCTTCAACCATGACAAGAATTTAGGACATAATGAGAGACTAACTGAAAAAAAAGTCTCTGCTAACAAAAATACATGGTTTAGGGGATAAAAGCCCTGGCTTAAAGTACAGCCAGCGCTGTAGCCGTGACTCCACAAGGCAGCTCAGGATTCCTTGGCAAAAGACAATTGTGGATTATGATTTCTAAGCAGGCCTTCATGCCTTCAAACAGGTTTCTAAGGGTGAACTTAAGCAGGAGACTGTTTGTAGCCCAAGTATAGAAAGCTAGCAGGTCATTGAGATGGTCTCCATGGTCAGTTGTGCCTTGCCTATGGGGCCAGAAGTTTGACATGTCTGTCATTCACTCTGGTACACTTTTGAGAAAGTCCTATGCTGACCTCTCAGGATGATATATCTACTTAGCAGCAGTTAGAACCACCGGTCTGACCCACAGCCCAGAAAATGGCAAATCAATAAAAAAAAATTCTTGACCCACTTGGCTAGGAAAGTTTTATTCTTGTTTGTTTCTGAGACCCTTAATCTTTAAATATCATTCGATTTAGTAAAATACTTTGCCAGCTTTGGTAATGTCACAGGCCGTCCGTCGCCATGGTTCAGATCCACCAATCCAGTCAGAGCAGGATACAAGGTAGGTGTCACGTGGCACGGGGCCCAGGAACAGGCGAACCCAGTTGCTGTGCTTAGAGGGATGATCAGACAGGCATAGGCCGGGGTACCGGCAGGACAGGGCAATCAAGGCACAGCAAAGACGCGGTCGTGGTCACAAGTAATGAGGAAAGTCCAAAGCCGTGGTCAGGAGGTCAGGCAAGGTATCCAGGGAACACTAAGACACAGGGAGTAACGCTCAGAGATGTAGCAGTGAAACTGACAAGACTGAGGATTAGTGAGGGGTTTATATGTGGAACAGAAAACCAAGTGCAGAGCGAATGGGAGCAGAGGGTGATTAAACAAGTTCACACGGGTTTCAGGATTGTTAATTGACTGATGGGATGACATGAGCTAGAAGAAGTGATTGATAAGGAAGGGTGATGGGGAACTGTGACAGTAGGTGAGGTAAGTAAGTATATTTATTGATTGCAAACTGTTGCAAGTAAGGTAGAAAAATTGCATGTCACACTGCATGTCACCAATAATCCTTCCTTTCCATGGCTAATGGTTAAGCTTAATCCTCAAGGCCTACCCCCAACAACTCTACTCCAAGGGGCGCAGCCTGGAAGGCTGTGCAAGGGTTCGTTTGATAGATAGATAGATAGATACACAGAAGATACATGAATATATACAAACATAAAATAAACACCTGTGCCTCATTTAGGAACAACCCGACAAGCAAAGAACTCAAAGGCTAATTGAACCCATTTTAAAGCCTGCTCCAGGCCCCGTTTTAAAATGAGAGCTTGGTGCAGCTGATATTCCCCCGATTATCTCCGCAGTCTCACATGGCTTTGGGTGAGGACAGCTTCCCCCCTTCACCCACAGATGCACCACACTCCAGAAACACAAAGACATACAAACATATGAGACAAGGCCGTCAGCCGCAAACAACAACAAAAAAATAAGTTAATGAAGGCATAATGGAAGAAAAAGGACAGAAACCTAACCAAGGGGCATTGAGCTTTAGCTACCCTGAAACCGCTGGGGCCAGCCTGCACAAGTTTTCACCTGGGAACTTTCTCTGTTGCTACTGTTGCTCCTGTTGCTGGTTCTCCTTCTAACCAGGACTCAAATTATGGAAGCCACTAGAGATCTGAAAAATTAAAGAATCTTCCCTGTCATTTCCCTGCAAGTTTGTGACATTCATGTTGCAGGGTATGAGTACTTTCAGAAAAATATTCTGGAATTGACGCAAAAAAGAAAAGCAAACTCCTGTAGAAAATCGAATTTAATGTCCCAGAAGACTTGTTACCTCGACCCTTAGATCTTACATATGAGATATCTGGTCTGAAACAACATTTGCAGACATGGAGTCAATTTTCACTGCTATGCAAATGACACTCAATTCTATGTGTCAATGGATCCAGATGAAGTGTGGCGAGCACCAAATTAAAAAATGTGCATATGAGACATGTGGAACCTTTCTAAAATTTCCTGCTGCTTAAGATAAAAACAGAGAACAGGATGAGAGGGGGTGAGTATTAATTATGGGTTTCTTATTGCATCAGTGAGTGATCCCAGAGAAACCCGCAAATTGAAAATCAATAAAAGATCAACAATCGGATTAAATCAAACTACCTGTGGTTCAATGATAACAAAATATGATCTTAGATCAAAATTGCTGAATTTGTATATAAAACAGATCATTTAAATGTAACTCCGATTGTAACTATCATTTCTACTGTACTTCGTTGTAACCCCAAAATCAGTTATTAATCGAAATGCTAAAATCAAAAGATATTTAACCCCAAATCTTGTTTGTTACAAGCTGACATTTTTTGCTGAGAGCAGAGCTCTACAGTAATTAATACGCCTTGATAAGTAAAAATGACTGCTTTCATTGTGTAAAGGTCAAACTAATAGGTTGTTGCACACTTTATACACAATATAAATACATTATTACACTTAATACTTTTATTCTGCATACTAAATTTGATTTACAAATGTATTGCACTGTAAAATCCTGTTGGGATACTCCTGAGTAATTCAAATGAATTTATTAATGTTATTATTCATGTAATCGTCTTAATCCTATAGTCAGTGCCCCCGACCCAGAAGAAAATTTAAAAGAAATGAAAGAAAACAGTGCTTGTACATTACAAACATTTTAAACCGTGTATTATTGTAGATTTCGTGGATAACAATGTACAGTTCACAGAGATAGATGCCAATAATAAGAGGTAAACAAACCAGTAACGTGTATGGCAAGCCATCAAGGTCATGCAGAAGTAAATGTGGGCGGGCAGTAGCTAGGTCAGCTGGCCTGGTAGGCTCCGTCATCTGCACCGAAGCAATCACACGGAACTGCACTGCAAATACAACATACGACCAGTTGTGCGTAAGCTTTTTGCAATTTTACTGAGTTCAGAAGGGGCAAGAGCCTTTGAAAAAGTTAGGCCCATTTTTCACAAACCTATATTTATAACGGTGGCAGCGCAATAAAAACAATTTTCAAATGTCAATAAAGTAAAATAGTTCCTCCTTTTTTTCCGGTAAACATCCACACTATTGTTTGTGAATTCATGTCAAGGATAAGGTAAGCATATCAAGGAAAATGTTAAGCAACGTCTACAATCTAGCTACTCTAATATTTGTTATTATGTGGCATAGCAGACCATCTTATCATTTGGTGTTAATGAAAACCAAAAGAGATATTATTGGTAAGTAATTTGGCAAGTCTCATTTTCAAAATTACTTTGTACTCCCTCCCAATAGGGGCCTATTTGTACACATCATGGATGAAATCAGCCCAGAGGCACCAATATATGACTATATGATGATATTAGAATATTGCCACCTGATACTCAAAAGCAATGTCATAATTAACTATGGTCACCAATAAAATTGCACGACAGTACTTGTTTTATTTTTCTTTTGTGAGCAGCATTGATGGAAAGGAGTTTTTCATAAAAATATCCTTTATGTCCCAGGTGTTTGTGGATGAATGTTAAACAGCTGTGAACTACTGTTTTTCACTCTTGTAAAGCAAATTAATAAAACATTGAAAAGAAATCTACGCAAGGTAGGATGAAGACAGAGGGAATTGGGACCAATTATTGCCTTCTCTGATGTTTGCAATGCACGATACTTGACAGATTAGAGGGTTTTGATATATTCTCACATCAACCCCGCAGCTCACCGGAAACAGCCAAGGAGACCTGCGAGGGGCAGTCTTGTCCATGCAGATCACTGGTGGAATACGGGGTAATGAGGGATCTGCTGGGAGATCTGGCCCTTCGTGAGACAATGCCTTGGGATGGCTTAGAGGGAGCTGCAAGGAGTTTGAAATTGCCTCAGAAATTGATCTAAACTTTAACCAGAAGCTTGGTCGTAGATGTAACTGTTTTCTAAACCCAAGGTAACTGTAGATTATCATTAACTAGGGAATGTATTGTAATGCTTGAATGCTTGACATTTATACCCCAAAACATAAAAATTGAATAAAAGATCAGGCTCTTGGCAAAGAGAGCTTGACCTAGAGTGATTATTGGTATTGGCTTGTCATACAAGCGCTTTGAATCCATGAATTGAATTAGTCAAATTATTCCATTACTGTGAAGTAACTGCAAAGTCAAAACCACTAACTTGTTTGCGGGCTTAAATTGAAAGGGATGTTTGTACCATTAATAATAAATCGTTTTCATTACAAATTTCCTGTGTTAACACTGATGTAACAAAAAATATATGAAAGTTATCGTCATTTGTTTGGTTTACCATTGAACGTATGGGAGAATGCTTTGATTTGGAGCCGGCATATCTTTAGTCAAATCAGCGTTATGCCACAACCCAACTATACTTGCATCACACTGGCAATTTCTCCAGTGTGTGTATAAAGGGGATGCTAAAAACTGCAGCTGGTATACTATAAGATTTGGTATCGCCCCTAGCAAAGACGCCATGCCCGTCTTTTTTTTGCTCCAGGGTGAAATTTCCAGTTTTATAGCAGCTATGGTTGGCGCGGGATGTGGCGTAACACGGATATAAGAACTAAATACGCAAGCGGAAAAAAATAGATGATTGCTAGGGGATACACGATATCAAGGAAATGCAGGATTCATCACAACACCAGATGCAATCGTGAAACAGAATAGCCAGCCATGGAGGCAGACTCTGCTTTTAGGCACACCAGGGTTACATAATTATGTAAACAGGTTAACTTTAGAATTACCTTGCTATCTTGTTGAAATTCCTCAAGTCCATAATAATAATAATAATAATAATAATAATAATAATAATAATAATAATAATAATAATAATAATAATAATAATAATAA
>JAOYSI010000119.1:3798-18613 GCA_025775065.1 Hiodon alosoides | reverse complement strand
AAATGTAATATACAAAAATTCACTTCACCCATATGGGATGATAAGCCTCTCCACACACACACACACACACACACACACACACACACACACACACACACACACACACACTCACACACATTCACTTTACCCCTTTGTGATGAAAGCCCCCCCCCACACACACACCCCAGTGTGATGAAAAAACACCCCAAATTAATTCACTTCATCCCAATATGATGAAAAGCCTCTCTCCACACACACACACATTCACTTCACCCCTTTGGATTGAAAGCCCCCCCCCACACACACACACACCCCAATGTGATGAAAAGCCTCTCCCACACACACACACACCCCAGTGTGATGAAAAAAAACCCCATAAATTAATTCACTTCATCCCAATGTGATTTAAAAAAAGCCTCCCCACTTTCGCTTCATTTCACTATGTCCCCATGGATAAGTTTTTATATGAATGTTAAAAGCGTTGGAAGGAAAGTAACATGTCCTGTGGAGGCTGGATGGACAGCAGCACGAAACCTCAGAGCGAGGAGGGGGAGGGGGATGCGGGGGAGGCAGTGTTGTTGTGACTTTTGTCATTAACACCTGCGCCGCACCATCTGGTTTCAGGTTATTTTCTTGGCAGTCTGGGCTCATGGACAGATGCAGGCTGAGATATAGTCACGGACAAGCAAGGGGGAGAGTACCCAAAGTGGCATTGAAGGGGTGAGCAAGGAGGTTGAGCTGAATGACTACAGAGGGAAACCTCCCATAATCCTGTGCTATGGCTCTGGTCAATCCTCACTGTTTCTTGGCTGTGATTCAGGTCTCTGTTTATTTAGTCCCACCACATCCGCCAGGATGACAGCTGTGTTACAGTTGATAGTTCCCTTTAAATCATCCAGAGGTGAAAGAGGTGTTACGATGGATTGGTCACGTTACATCCTCCCGAGGAGAAAGAAGTGTCATGAGTCATGCAGCACCAATGTAATGTGGGCAGCACACTGAACCCCTAACCGGGAACCGAACCTGTGTCCCTTAACCATCACATACTTCCCTTAAATATTCAAATTGGCATTATGGTATATAGTAAGCATGTAAGGCATTGCAAATGTATTCTACTGCACAATATCAACGGGTGCTTTTGTGACACACACAGGTTTAACTCTAATTGAAATTAAGTTTAACAAAAGCAATTGCAATAGGTAATAAATTATGGTAGAGCAGTTTCAGTTTAGATGAGGGGGTTGATTGGGTATGACACAGAGCTTTATAACAGATTTCAAAGTAAACTTCAATATCATCCCATTTTTATTGCTTCAGTGTTTATCCAGCACTAAAGTTAAGTTGCCCAGTATACGACTGCAGAGCAAATAACAATGGCGTTCTTGTGGGAAGTAAAAAAAGCATGCAAATCTGTGAGCAATAGACAATAAACCTGCAGGATCGGGGCTGTGGAGCACAGAGAACAATCACTCAGAGAGTGAAGCAGAACGACACAGAAAAACCCCCCAGAGGACTAAACCCTTTCATGGGGATATCTTGAAGTTCAATATTCCGTATTCTATTCTCTTGTTTGTTTCCTGTCATTTTAAAATGTCGTTAACTCTTTAACCTATGGAGGAACACCAAAAATCACAATGAAGGAAGGTGTGACTTCAGAATCCAGACCTGCAGTTATTCCTTACCCGAAGCATTCAGAAACGTAGGAGCAGTTAGTCACTTTAATAAGTTCTGGGAAGACCACCCGCCACAAGTTCAGTTAATGGATTTTAACTCATAAGGAACACTTAAACATGTTAGTAGGATGATTTTATTACCTGTCTGTAATTATTATTCTGCATTTAGAAAATGACTTGCCCCAAAGGATCTAATTGAAAATTAGAAATCAGCGTGAATACCACATTACTTGGCCAAATTAAGTTTTCATGTCCCTCCCTCGTAAAAAAAGTTACAGCCAGTAACCAGATCCATTACTGTCAGCGACGGTAATGATCTGCTTTTCAATCATTGATCTGCTTTTCAATCATTGTGGCTGCTAATGTGTGTGTGTGTGTGAGAGAGAGAGAGAGAGAGAGAGAGAGAGAGAGAGAGCCGTCAGTGTCTACGTGTATATGTGTGTGCGTGTGTGCGTGTGCGTGTGTGTCTGTGTATATATGTGTGTGCGTGTGTGTGTGTGCGTGTGTGTCTGTGTGTGTGTGTGTGCGTGTGTGTGTGTGTGTGTGTGTGTGTTTGCGTGTGAAAACGTTGTTCACCCGGAATGCGTGAATCAGGGAAACAACCAATCACTGATCTGAGGCTACCAGCAGTGGAACATCACTGCTCAGCTTTTTCTGATCAGACTGTATAATTCATTATTCATCCCTGTGGGGAATTTCATAAAAATAACAGATGTGGGAGAAAAAATAAGGCAAAGTAAAGCATTACTTTCAGCATTGTTTGACCAACAACAGATTATACCCATTCTGTGTGAAATTTAAAGAAATTCAGCTGAAGGTGTTGGTGACTCTATGCTACTGAGCAGACAGGCAAGGTCAAACCATGACGATGGCGTGCTTCGGATTGGACAGAGCTGCTGATGAGTCATCTCAATCTCAGTGAGAACAGAAGTCATAGGGAAAATACTTCAGATGGATTCTCTCTGTCCCAGTGGGAAACATGATAATGGACTCAGAGCTGATAGATGCAAGGCTTATATTCCGCAGTCACACAACAAACTACCAGGTTATTACTACTGTTGCCCTCTCTTTAAGGAAATACTACATAATTGTTCTATTTCTACATAAGCATTGTTCTATTTGTCTCATGACATGATTACATGTTAGTACTGTAGTTTGTTTTCCAGGGATTAGTATAAATAAAGTATGTCCCCATACAAGCTTCCTCTTCTCCTGTATAATGTCTATCAGACACAGATAGACATGTCGCCAAGTCGTGCCTGGGCGGCTGGGTAGGCAGCGAGGCACGCAGGTGAATGCCCGTATTCGAAGCCAAGCGGCCGCCTTTCTGGCAAAGGCTGCGGGGCAATTACGCCCTACCCGCCTGCTGGGGCCGGGCTCAGCGATTGGGTCACCCACACCACTTCATCTCTTAGTCTCTGGGCCTCGATTTCAAGGCAGGTGTCTCTCCCGTGCCAGAAGGCCAAAGGCAGGGCACAACATAGCCCCCTCTCCTTCAAGGCAGGTGTGTTCCCCTGCCCTCCGCTGGTCCTCTTCCTGACGGGGACAGTTGTCCCTCATCTACCCTGGCTCCTTATAGTACCTGCATTCGTTGCCCTGCTGGAATGCCACAGCGGCAGTTCCTTTGGACAGTTCGCATTCCCCATCCACCCGAGGGTGCGGCTCCAGGCTGCATGCCACAGTTACACTAAACAATATAAGCTATTGGGAGCTGCCGTGTAAAATGTGTTAGGCCCCGGGTTAGGGTCAGGGTTAGGGTTAGGTAAGGGGAAAGATGCACCTTGTTCTTTGTAAAGTTGATATTGGTTTTTTGTTAATGCTTTACATCTTATAGGTTATCTGGGTTTAGTGATGTTATACAGTAAATACTTTACACCTTACAGCAGGTCATATGGGTGTAGTGATGTAAACTAAAAGCCAAATTCCGGGTGTCCAAGGTGTATACATGAGGAACTGAATGCTTTTGCAGTAAGGATGTAATATGTGGGACCTAAGAATTTGGTCCACTGGGATTGGTAGATCCATGGGATAACCAGAAATGTTTTGTGTTTTTACACAAAGTTCCACTGAAAATATTACCATTTTAACAAGCAGTCATTTTTGATGTAATTTGAGTAAAATAAAATAAGAATGACTGAATATAATAGGCAACTGTTACAACAGCGTAGTCTTCACAATACTGACCTGTCGTCGATGATCCATTTCATCAAGTAGAATGTTTCTAAGTTTAGCCCCCCTCCTTACAATTGAGCGATACTAGCCTGTCACAGCTTCTAAGCAGCGGATGACAGCACAGCAGAAAATAAAAATCCATGAAAAAACAATTTTTCTAGTACAGTTATAAATTTACTTCAGCGTAGATCCTCCTGGAAGAATAGAAAATACAAAATAGAACCAAGAGCATGGATCTGTTTGACACAGAGAGACAGATGGTCCGACCTCATCCTTTTTCATCGCAGCACAGATAGTCAGATCAGATACAAGATACCAGGGCCAGTAAATTCAGTCACTACTGACTACAAGATGGAAAAATGATAAATAACACTGAAACTGGTTTCACCCCAACAGGGATTACAATCACATTGACTACAATCAAAGTGTTGGTTTGTATGTGTGTGAATGTGTGGGTGAGAGGGAGAATTTCCATGTGTGTGTATGTGTGCGTGAGAGAGAGACAAAGAGATCTGTCATATGTGTGTAAGAGAAAGATAGAGAGAGCTGTTGTTTGTTTGTGTGAGTGGATTTCTGTACCATTGATTATTTGTGAACGAAATAGGTGTTTTCACATCATTTGCATGCTCTATTCTGCTCAACCCAAAATAAAAATTAGTTGGTTTATTTCTGTTAGAAACAACACTTGGACTAACGTATTTTAATGTTTCATGTGGATTTGGCAATTTCAGCCACACCCGTTGCTATAAAGATTGGTGAAGGCAGAATAATACTCTGGGGCTTTTATTCATGGTTCGGGCAAGGCCCCTTAGTTCCAGTGAAAGAAAACCTTAACGCTACAGTATAAAATTATATTCTAGATGATTCTGTGCTTCCAACTTTGTGGCAGCCGTTTGGGGAAGGCCCTTTCCAGTTTCAGCATGACACTGCCCCCACACACAAAGCGAGGGCCACACAGAGGTCCATGGTTTTTCCAGATCGGTGTGGGAGAACATGACTGGCCTGAACAGAGCCCTGATCTCAATCTCATGGAACACCTTTGGGATGAAATGGAACGCCGCTTGTGAGCCAGGCCTAATCTCCTAACATCAGTGCCTGACTTCACTAATGCTCTTGTGGCTGAATGGAAGCAAGTCCCCGTAGCAATGTTCCAACAGCTGCCTTTTCTGCAATAAAAGCCCACTCCATATTAATGCCCATAATTTTGGAATAAGACGTTTGACGAGCAGATGTCAACATACTTTTTGACATTTTATGAGCCCCTATTTGTCTTCCCATAATACATACTTGAGTACCGAGATTACTCAGACTGTTCTCTATTTAACTACTTTATCTGTTTTACCTGGTGTTGGTTCACTGTCAAAACTTCCATGTTGTGAGTGTAAACCCAGTTTATAATGGCATTAAAAAAAAAAAAATTGTAAGAATAAATAAATAAATAAATATTATTAATAATGATTTGAGCCATCTTAGGTACAAAAGGTACACTGCCAGAGCCTGACCTGCAGCAAGCAATTAAAGCTAAGTTAATGGATTAACATTTCCGAGCGGCTCCAGGACTGAACCTCCGCGTCATGGGGGCTACGGGTGTCCTGTTTAAGACAGAGGGAGATTATGGATGAGATATTCCCATCATCCCCATCCTCCACAAAAGGTGAAACTCATTAATCTTCTTCCAGGAGTTGCTGCATTAAGCAGCTGAATGTCTGGGTTCTGATGGACTATTTATTCAAACAGCGAGCTCCCTTTCTGCTCATTAAAATTTAAAGTAATGCAACAAAATTGGCTTGAATATCTACCCAAAAAGTGAATGTTTAAAAATCTTTAAAAAATCAGTGATTGGTATAGATTATGATAAATCTATTTATTTTCAAGAAAAATTAAATCAGGAGTAACTTATCTCCAGGATTACCTACCATAATGTATTTGTTGAAGGGAAAATATCTCCATAGCTTGAGTAAAGCTCCCTGCAGAGCAAATGACTGTGTCTTTCATGAAAGGGCAAAATCAAACAGTGCTACAGCAGTTTAGTGTTTCTCTATATTTGGATGTAAATTCACGTGTGTGTGTGCCAGTCATTCCTCTGAAGCTATGCCGGGCAGCTTGCATCTGATATGTTAATTAGTGAGTTCCACTGTGCTGACAGGCCTTTCAAAGCTGATCTGTTTGAGCTCTTTATATGAGACCAAGAAACAGGATATTAAATGGCTTACAGTCAGTATGAAACAGCTAATGATGCCTGGAAAGAAAGAAAAAATCACCAGAACCAGTTTTATTTGGTGTATATATAGAAATTGAAGATTCACAAATATGCCTTCACATGCCTGCGATCTTCAAAGCAATACATTAGGTCTTGATATTCAGCACATATCATTTTATACATGGAACATCCCATTAGGTATTATTTTGTATGTGCTGTGTATTATATCAAAGAGTTTAATTAAAAACTAGTTAAATTCTTTAACAATAAAAACACTGACATTTACTGCAGAAAGGACCACTTCATCAATTGACTTATTGCAGCAACCACAGAACGGGAAATGTATTGAACTCTGCTCGGATCTATAATGTCCTTTACTACATTTCAGTGCAACCTTTTAAAATTGTCCGTTGTTCCCCTCCGCTCGCCTGGCTTTGTGTGATACTAACTAGTCTCACCTGTATTTTCCTTCCCAGCCATTAGGGAGCTGTCATTGTATTTTTCCACCTGATGAGCTAAGTAATGAGACAGCAGGCAGGAAAATCTCCTGCTGCCTGGCTTTGTCTCGGAGAATGGTTGGCGTGCAAGTTTTATCATCCGCCCTAGCATTGGAGAGAAGTGGCATTTTATCTGCAAAAGTGACACCAGCAGCATCTTGGAAAATCTGGGCTTAAAGAGTAGATCAGGAAAGCCAGCAGCCGCCTCTTTTAAAATCCCTTTAAGGCCCAGAAGAACCAGAAGGCACAAGACCCAGAGATAATTCTAAAGAGACAAAATATTTTCATTGTCATATTTTTCATTTTCATATTTTTTCATTCTTTACAACCAAAGAATGTGGCTTTCTGTATCAGTTGCATTGGGAAAAAAAGGCTTCCAAACATCTCAGAACAAAGTGTTGTTGTTGTTTTGAAGCAAAAAAAATGACTTGCATAATCAGTACTTTATTTATTGGCTCTAAAGGTCTGTGTATATAATGCACAAAACAGATCTTGCAAACAGGCGAGGGACAGTGAGTTAGGACAGGGAGTATTCCATGACAACCCACCTCCATCCAACAGATGGGATGCTGGAGAAGTTGTTTCATTGTCCATGTGCTTCTTGCATGGGCTCCCATTTTTCCCTTTCCAAGGCTGAGGTTTTGACCGACGCACGCACACACAGGTTTCTCTAAGTCCTTCCTCCTCCTTTCAGGTCTTTTATTAGACTTGACACTGTAACGCTACCCAAAAGCTTTAATAAGTTTTATAGGGTAACGCTTCCAAAGTGGATGTGTTACCTTGCTTTTATTTGGTTTTACAGTGTGACGTTCAGAGTGCTTTTATTAGACTTTACACCATAAGCTTTAGGTAAGGTAACCAGTTCACTGCAGATCAGCAGATAATAAAAAGTATCTATATCTTTCAGTGCTTTTGTGTTCCGTAAAGAAAGGAATCAGAAATTGTAAGATTGTTTACCCTGATCCAGGTTCCCTGAAATAGAGATATTAATAATCACCAATGGGTTGTTTCCCCTTAAGAACCCCTAGAATTCTGAGCAGTAAGATTTTAGTGATGGTTTATACTTTGTATTTGAAAGGGAACATTGAGATTCAGAAAGGTACAACAGATGTTTATTCTCTTCAAAGAATCAGTCCTGTGATCTGCAGCAAATGAGAATACACAGTAGATCTCATTAGACCAAACAAGACATATTAATGTTCCATTGATGCATAGAAGTCTACGCGGGTCATTTTCTCTGCCTTGTTAACTTCTGGAAGTGATGTGTTAGGACAGATCTCATGAACGGATGAGTCACTTTGTCTCTCGCAAACAGCTGTGACAACTTTGACATTGGTTTATGGAAACATTTTGGGGAGGCTGATTATGGTGCTGGACAATAATAATAAACAATATTATGAATATTAAAAGGACGAGCCAACCAATCACTCTGTGTTCTGTTTGTTACTGAGTCACATTGCAAGTCATTCCGTGGGAATAGTTTAATGGCACAGGGTGTGAGGAGCATCCACTTCATGCTTCTTAAAACATTCGACAAACATGTTTCCTTGACAACAAAGACACTGAGTGGACTTGTTAACCCTTGTTGGTAAATTAATGACCCAAGTGCATGTATGTCATCAGGCCCCTGATTGACAGTTTAGTTGTCTTGTTTATCAGACAAGAGTATCTCCGATTAGCAGTGTGCCTTGTTTTGGCATCACTTTGCTGAATTATACAAACCTGTCACCTCTTCTCTTCTTGTTTTGAAGGGTTGGGGATTTTTCTAACCCATCCACATGGAAACATATCAGCTAGTATCAACAGTGTAATGATCAGACAATACATCTGCTTAAACATTTTAGTCTCTGAGGGTCCCACCTGACCCAAGGACAAAGTCGTTGACTTGCCCATAGTGGACATCATATTCCAGTTTTAGAGTTGAAGATGGAGAGGGGGTGGGACACCTAAAGAAGATAATATGTAGGGGGTGAACTGTGGGAATTGTAGGCTATTTATACTGTTGAATCATAAAGGTCCTTCTTCGTATTCAGGGGTTTTCTGTAGGGGTTTTCACTCCCAAATCTATTTTTAAAACTTCAGTATTTGTCACAACCCTGACCAATTTGTACACTGATGCCAACTGAATTTGTTGTTGTAGGTGTCACCAGACGCAGTGAGATATTTTTACTAATTCCATTCTTGAGTGATTGTTATTCTGTGTTTGCATATATTACATGGTGTTAACTTGCTTGTAGTCAATGATTTATATTTTTTTCTCAAGCAATGTGAAATGGTGTATCGTTCATTATTCAAACTTTTTTATGCAGCACAAATCATTAACAAGATTGGCAAGATTAGCAAGAAGCCTACAGTTGTAATTTTATGATCTGTGAACTTCTTTCCATCACATGTTAAAAATAGCTTCCAAACACCATATACAAGATATGCGGTGCAGTTTGTGTTAAAAAAAATTGTTACATTTTTCTCTGAAAATATACCACAACTATTTTTTATTGCAATTGCACTGCTTTAATCTGGAACTAAGCGGTTTTGGGGATAAAAAACAGATAGTTTTTTGTAGAACTATTGTAGAAACTTGATAAGTCTTACCAACACGGTACGTCTCTACAGAGTTAGTAATTGCAGCAAGAAGAGCTGAGTAGCTGAGTATGAAAGTAGGCTTTTCTGCATTGCTTCAGTAAATGTATGGAATTCTCAGTGTGCATGAACCATTTAGCAATTGTGGGTTACGTGTTGATGCTTATGCGTTGGCATTTTTACATACATATCAGGCATTTTTATCACCAGATTAGTATGAGGTAATTCAACATCCATAGATGTTTTTACTCAACAGGTTTTCTTTTTCTGCCTGGCCTTTTTTCCTCCGTTTATTTTAGTCCATCATGTGCGACACTGGGCGAATTGAGTCCTCAGCCTCGTCGCACAACCTGTGTACAGGCCTTTATCCAGCTAGCATTGCAGCTAAATGACCAGACAGCTTTCACTCCAGTGTGGTGGATGCTAATCCTACCTGATAACATAGTTATCATCTCCTTCCAAATGATAATTGTGCTTCAATAATAAAATTATGGCATTGTTTTATTTCTTTTTTTTTCAGCTTGTAAATTAATGGACATTTACAGACACTTGCCACTGGCAGGGTAGTGTTTTTGAATTTATGATCACCAGTAAAGTGTTAATGACAGCGGTGGATAAGCCAGCTGAATACTGTATTAGGAAAAAGAAATGGTGAAACCAGCAAGTCTGCAAACACATTAAATATGGTGAACTGTGAAGCAAAGTCCTAGTGCTTCGCTTGACGATGATTGTATTGGGGATCAATAAGGCAAGGTCTAACTAATTTTCCCTACTCCTTGGGACGTTATTTCTTTTATTTTTGTTTGGTATTCTGAAGAAGTTTTTTTGAGAGCTGTCAACTGTTATGAACCTAACATATACACTATATGGACAAAAGTATTGGGACACCTACACATTACACCTACAGAAGCTTTTATGACATCCCATTATAAATCCATAGAATTATTTAATTCTTATAATAATTCCACATTAATGTCGAGTTGGTCCCCCCTTTGCAGCTATAACAGCTTCCACTCTTATGGGAAGGCTTTCTACAAGATTTTGTAGTGTGTCTGTTAGAATTTTTCCCCATTCTTCCAGAAGAGCATTTGTGAGGTCAGTCATAAAAGCACCTGTAGGTGTAATGTGTAGGTGTCTCAATACTTTTGTACATATAGTATAGTAATTCCCTACAGCTTACGTAATTAGAGTTAATCATTTAATTTCAGATGCTGATTGTTAAAAACATAGAGATCTCATAGAGACTATCAAAAGCAACTCTACTTATCATATATGAGACACTAAATAGGAAATTTCATAGAAGGATTTGTGGAAATTTTTTCGATTCTGTTATCACAGAGCCTCATTTGAAACTTTTTTCTAAAGAGTTGCATAAGGACAGTAAACGTGTAGTTTTACACGTTTCAGGTCTTGAAGAAGCAACAACAACAACTGATAAGTATATAATTGACTATAATTAGCATCCAGTTTGTGCCTGAGAGCAAACATGAACAATTAGTCTAAATAAAAGTAAAATAGCAATTAGGGGCATAGTCTCTGATGGCCTTGATATTTTCTCTGAGCCTGACATTACGGTTTGAGGTTTTAGTCATTGGGAAAAGCCTCTACTAATGGTCCAGTTTTGGGAGAGTGTCAGTAATTAGAGAGCCGCTTTTGGTCCTTCCTGGATGAGTGCATTATAGCTTTGGTTGTTTATCAAAGAGCAGGCCCACTTTTAAATATGAATGAATTCCCAGGAGAGCAGTGCTAGAAGTTTGTCCGTAAGGCACAGACCGGAGCGTGTGGGGCAAAAGGAAAACCGACGGGGAGGAGCCGTGAAGGAAAAGTGCCATTATTGTATAGAGCCTGACAGATGGTTTGGAGTCCCTGGTCTGTATGTCTTACCAGCCGTGCTTAAGAAACATTTATTGCTTTCCATTTATCAGCCCCCAGCGCAGCCTGTACCCCCCTGCCTTTGTGCATCCCAGACAATGTGGGCTTTAAAGGTCACGGTGGAAGACGGAGACCATCCCCCTCCACGGCGCGACTGACAGGGGGTTTTGATGACACGCCACTTCGATTATGATTGATGGGAGTCTCTGGCCCCAAGCCAATGAGACGAGCCCTCTTGGCTCAGGGATTTGTGTCAGTGGAGCCAATGATCCTCCTTCAGCAGCTGTCCAGAGAGTATTTCATCCCAGTGTGGAAAAGGTTAGCAGCTAAATGCATCTCATCTCGAGGGTTTTCAAATAAAATTAATACCTCACTGCTTTGATTTTAAAAATTCTATCCCAGAAAATATTAATGGTGATCTTAAAGAGGAGAGCCGGGGGGTCAGCCCGCTTAGAGTCCAGCTTGGGTCGTTGGTTATATACTCAAAGAGAGGGTCTGAGAGATTTTATCACCTCACTGTAATAATCGTGTCCTGCCTGGACTACTGGTGAACAGCTCCAGCTAAACGCTGGACATCTGTATTCTCGTGCTGCCCTCTGGCTATGTAACGCAATCTATGACCAATGCCAGATACTCACTAGTGTTGGCACAGAAATATTTTTGATCTGAAATCCAATCTTTGACATGAAAGGCCATAACGGACAGCCCTTATTCTTTGCCATTTGTCCCTTTACAATCAGTCGCAGATTCAGGAAGAATGTGGTCCAATTGATTCTGTTATACATCAAGTAAATAATAATAATCTGTTGTCCCTGTTCAGCTGGAATGAGAGAAATCATATCAATAACAGGTATAGTTGGTAGTTTACAGGAACGTAATGGCTAGCAAAATGATAACAAAACTATTGATAATTCCAACCATTTCACAAATTCGAGCAGAACTCAACACATCGAAACACATTCTGGACAAGCTCATAGTTTGATCCTTACATTTTTCAATTAGGAATTTGATGTGGCATATCGATCCTTTCCATTTCTGGAATCCGCTCTAGCTGGTGCTCTGCTGGTTCATCCTGCAACATTCGATATCATGGATAAAATATATGGACCTAAATACAAATATATGATGATTAAATAAAGACTATTGCAATTCATAACAGCAGGGAAGGGTTTTTAACTGTTATTTTATAATGTAAGGTATTGGTCCATAGTTATAAAATAAATTCCAGTTAAATAATGAGCATAGTCTAACAACTAATTGTCCACAAATGCTTATCATCATGGTACGAAGATATAGATAATTGCTGCTGAATCTTTTGGTATGAATAAAGCTGTACCATGTAAACAAAAGTTAACCAAAAGGGTCACAATTGTCTGGAATGTCTTCAATATTAGATTTCTTGATATGCAATAATATTTTCATTAACCCCTCTGTAACTCAGTTTTCGGTAAGCGTTCAGTGAATTTAAACATTATCGTAAGAGTTGTGCTTACGGGGTCCAACTCTTCAACAAACAAAATACTGCATCCAATTTGAGTAGGAAGGTCTTTTTTATTCATTAACAAAAGACCCTTTCAACTGAATGTGTTTTGAGTGCTTCAGAGTAAACACATGAACCAGGCCTTCATGAACTTAGCAACCCTTTGTTTAGAATAATTAAAGCTTGTTCTGTCAAGCAGGCATCCTTCGCTACTCCGAAGGTATTTAAAAGGAAGCTTTTCAATGTTTTGCTGAATGCGTCTAGTCTCACTGAAGGTCATCGCCAAGCCTCTGTGGGATGTGATTGTCTAAAATATCTCTCTGAAAAGCACAGGGCACAGGCTTGTTGGGAAACCGTCACTCTGAATTCCGTCTCTCATATTGGTGGAGGAAAACACATTTTACAGAGCAACTTGACTGGTCAAATTAATACTATATATATATATATATATATATATATATAGTTTATAATTTAATTGAATTTAATTTAATTATATATGTATAGATATACACACACACACATTGTAAATAGATGGTATCTTTAAAACATTTGTAAATCATACTTTAATTTAATTTTTTAATTTAACATTTAGCAATGTTTTTTCATTGGTGATTGCCGTATCCAGTATGAATTAGTGTCTAATTGGTTTATTAGAAGCAATTTGTTCAGCAGCAACTTTTTCTCAATAACACCTCATTTTAAACCCAGGTTGGCAATCGAGAGACATAATTGCTGTCTTGGGCTTTTGGCTTACAGCTGGCTGTTAAATTACTTTGTTACTATTATTTTTGAATTTCCATTTTAAAATTTAAATTTAATTAAATTTTTATCCTGTTCTAGTTTGGTTTCAGCCCAGTTTTATGTCTGGAGTGTTAGCCTGCTCAAAGACAGTTGGTAACCGAAATATATCTCTGTCACCAAATGTCATTGAAATTTCAGGTACCTCTGAAACTTTGGAATGTTTCCGTAATAATGCTGGTGTTTTATAGTTATTTCATTTGTTTGTAGGGATACATTTTAAACTCTTACAGAACATGGAGAACCATAAATTTCCCGTCTGTTTATTGTCTTTCCTGGACCTCACTCTCCTTCATGACGTTCATAAGGTTTGCGCCCTACCTTGAGCGCCTATAGTGTGAATGCCCTATTCAACCCCAACTGCAGGCACAACGTGAATGAACGTTAATAATAACATTTTAAAAAGATCCCATTGTAATTAATCTGGGTGAATTAACCAATGGCATAGGTCAAAAAGTGTTTCTTTGCCCACAAGCATTATCAGTTGGCTCAATTTCACGTTGGCTAATACCACCCATTATATCCAATTATCAGTTGGTAAAGTTCTTTATACTTTCCTGGACTGCAGGATTCACGGACACAAGCAGTTTGCTAACATATTTGCAATAAATCCTCCAATCACTTTCAGAATGACTACCAAAATTTTACCACTTCCCCATCCGACCTCCACGGCCAATTTAGGATCCAGTTGAAACACCGTGCTACGATTTTATATATTGTCAGAATTTTTATTAACCTCTCCACAGCTAGGTTTGAAGAACCTTCACCATTTCTACCCAAATTCTCAGCGTCATGAATGTGAATCAGTCGATTCACATTCATATTCCATACGTACCCAGAAGGTGATCCTAGCAGCTTCTTCGTTAAGCCCCAGCTTTTATTGTCTTTCCGGGCTGTTTTTGTCAGGCGTTTTTGTTCACTTAACGTGATGCATTTGCTTAAACTGCCGCGCGCATTCTACCCGCCTGAACCTTAGTGGAGACCGACATGCACGATTGATTTTCAGTCTATGGATGAATTTTATTCCTGCTTTCCAGACAATCTCTCTTTATTTATTGTGGTGTAATCGTTAAGGCAAATATCACTGCTGAGCCCTGCCGCAGGTCTGTCAAAGAGGTGGTGCGTGGAATCTTGAGTGATCGACACACCCCAATGCATCATACTGCACCAGCTGAATTTAGGGAGGGGTGTGTAGCATCTTTATTCACCGCGATACACATCTCTAAAGGCGAGAGGAATATGATTTAGAGGTGACTGGCAACTCATTAAAGGACTGTTGAGGCAATGCTCAGAACACCATGAATATGTTTTCTTTCCCCCCTCCATTCCTCATGCACACCCAGCAGCAGGCTTTTTCTCCAGTTGTGTAGAGCTTTTCCTCCAGCAGTGTTGAGCTTTTCCTCTAGCAGTGTTGAGCTTTTCTTACAGCTGTCCCTGTTGAGCCTTTTCTCCAGCTGTCCCTGTTGAGCCTTTTCTCCAGTTGTGTTGAGCTTTTCCTCCAGCAGTGTTGAGCTTTTCCTCTAGCAGTGTTGAGCTTTTCTTACAGCTGTCCCTGTTGAGCCTT
>JAOYSI010000118.1:0-11812 GCA_025775065.1 Hiodon alosoides | reverse complement strand
CATGCATGCAAGCCTGAATACACACTCAGCATACATTCACACACACACACACACACACACACACACACACACACACAGGGCAGGGGGCAGAAACCTCACAGAACAGTGTCTGAGGTAAGAGTCACAAGGGCAGGCTCCCAGCATGCATGAGGACGAGCAAGCATGATGTCATTGGGGCGTGTGGCTGGCTCCAGCAGATAAAAAAGCACCCTGGGAGACAACCAGCAGAAAACAGGACCAGGGCCTGAAACAGGGCCGTGTGATGAAGGGGCAGAGAGGCCGCCGACAGGAATGGGCGTTTTGGGCGTTTACATCAGGTAGCTAGACAACCGTCATGTCAGCAGATGCCAAGCCTGGGGATGACCTTAGTGAAGTCAAATCAACGCACCCTGGGACAGGGCTTGGGGATGATTCTGATATACATTAGATTCACATTGCATTGTGCCACCACAACTTTGCTCACTGCCTCACTGTTTATATCACACCTGTTTCTGGGAAGAGACAACCTTCCAAGCACTAAAGGGTTAATACAAGTTGTCTGGCTATTAATCAGGTGTAGCCCACTTCATGAATTAGCCTCGAGTCTAAACCCTCAGTCATCCTGCATGACCTAGAGACAAACAGCCCATTCATTTTTGTAGATTTAATATGAAGTATCACTATATCCCAACAGATTAACAGCAATATTTAGATATTGACATAACACTTGACTGTATGACAATGTTAAGCCGTTCTGCCACATCTTCGAACACATGCATAATTATTTTCCCCTTTCCTAAAACTTCAACATCTTTAGGGAAATGTATGTATTTCCCTCCCTTCTTTCCTTAGTCTGAAATAAAGGAGCATGTTGCCAGAATGCCGTCCTCCCCCTGAGTCGCTCAGATGGGGATGGAAGGAAGCCACGTCACGGCCGACAGCTAACCGGAGTTTTTATGGACCACACTGGGTTCACTAGGGTTCAACCCCAACTTGAGCAGCGCCACAACAGCTGGGGGCTTCTGTCCTGCGGTCCGAGGCTGATGAGACGTCCCCGGATGACTTCCCCCGGGGCCTGCTGAGTCCCTACCTCGGCCTCCTTCTGCCCTGGAATCTGATGATTTCACCACAGCATGACTAGCGCTCTTCGTTCCAGCAAACGCTCCGCCGAATATGTCCCGTCGCAGTCCTGCCACTCTCCATAAATAGTCATGTTGCTGCCTGCTGGTTACTAACAGTGGCAGATCTTGGTAATAGCCTGTTTTCTGCCTGCACTGACACACAGACCTATACAAACACTACCAATTTACACAGGGCTTACACTTACAAAAACACACACACACACACACACACACACACACACACACACAAACAGACCTACACAAAAACCACCAATTTCCACAAGGCTTCCACCTACAAACACACATACATATATGGAGAATTAATGTTTCTTCTCATACAGGCCAAAGTGGACACACATACACACACACAAAATCACTGCTCTGTCACATAAGTGTATTCAAACCCACTGCACAACTCCTGCTTTTCCATAGTCAATCAGTGACCTATAACCCATAATCGCAAACACAGGATTTATACACAGGATGTAAAGGGGCCCGTTGTGTTGGACTTTTGCACCATTTGAGAAAACGGTTACATAATGCCATTACTTCAGCTAAAGCCGTAATCCTCACTTAAGCGTGACGTCATGGCCACTGAGCACAAGCAGGGCCAAGGGCTGCTCTGTTCCTCTAACAACACACAGAACTTGCTGGGTAAACAAACACTCAGTCAAAGGGTGAGTCCTTTCTGCGGGTGAATCTTCTCCCGTTGAGATCCCGGATTCCAGATATCACCCGGCTAGAACCACTCCTAAACCCAAATCCTGTTTCCTTAGTTCCACTGAAGTGGGAAAAGAGGATTTCTTTAGAAAAGCATGTGCTAAAAAAGCCCTGAATAGCTTATTTTCTCACAGCTGGTGAACTAAAGCTAAAGCATGCCGCCATCCCTAATTCAAAGCAGGCTACTTGATGGCCGCCTCGAGTGTGACAGTTTACGTCACCACTGTAAGCGTTGGCACTGAGGCTGGGATGCATGCGACCTTTCCATCTGAATCTCCAGCAGCAAGTTTCTACAAACGCCTTTTTCAGTGAATTGGGGTGACTGCTATTCCAACACCATATGTTAGGGACCGTTGTTCTCGATCCATCTAATGTCCCCTTGGGACACTGCAGTTCTCAAGCCTCGCCACCATGTGCTTTACAGCTCTGAAAGGAAGAGAAAAGGACAGAGTGAGAGAGCATGTAACCTAGAGCATGACCCCTACTGGCCGGAAACCCACATTGCATGTCCCCTTGCAGAGTCTGCTGAGGAAACGCGCCTCTGCTCCTGCTGGTCTGTTTCAGTCTGAGAAAGCACAGGGCAGGGCTGGGGCTTGCCGGCAGGCCTACCTGTGAGCAGGGACACACTTTGGAAGCTGCTCTCCAGCTTGCCCAGCAGAATGTGGACAAAGTTCTCTTTGGAGAGGAGGCTAGCATCCGTGGTGCTCTGGTTGTACACTGTCACTTCCTGTTTCTTTCTATCGTCCAACTGCACAGACACAGGTTAGAGACCACTATTATTTTGTGAACATTATTACTATATTATTATTTAGCTACATATGCATGTATTGCTTACAATTTGACATTTTATGTACTTATGCAGCTGGATCTTCACTGAGCCATTGAGCAGCAGCCGGCAACCATCTGGTTACAGGGTTAACAACTAAACAACTGTACTGCTATGTTGACGAATACAAAAATACCCATTTGAACAATATCTTACTGACATTGAAAAACTATAAGCAGCATGAGGAAGTTTTAATTTGTGAAATAAAACAAATATTCTAAAAGGGAAAACACGAGCAGATTTACAATTACTTTGTAGAAATATACTTAGTTCTGTAACAAAAACATAAAAGCTTTCATGGGAAGCAGTTCGGCCCAGTCATAGCCACCAGACAGCAGGCGCCAGCTAGCAAGTAGACCATCAGCAAAGTCACAAAGGGAGACTGCATCATAATCCGCGTTTGTGATGACAAGTGTAAGCTTTAAAAATGAACTGTAATGTCTCCTACCAGGAGACCTTATTACAGGGATTACAAGTCATTTTTATGATCCCATTTAAAACCAATTACTGACCCAGCTCTTTCTATTCAAATTAGCACCATGTGAGGATAACCCTGGCTCCCAACAATATCGCTTAATTTTTTTCCTCTGCTCTGGATAGCACAGAATCCACTAAAACAGAGAATCTGCCAGACATTGCATTAAGAATTGCATTTATATTTTTTTACTGACACATGCAAAATCCTGTAGATAACAAAGACATTCTGTCCTGTATGAGATAATGCACTCTGCATGATAGGAAACACCTGCACTGACGTATGATAAAACTAAAATTCATCATTGTAAACGATTGGGCCATTTCAAACCTGGCTAACTGACTTCACCATTTGGAAGTCTCCATATTCTGTCTTAGGAGTATACACATGTTGCTAATTGACTCTACAGTACTGGGGATGGGGGTAATCTGTTGTGACTCACTTTCATATCGAGAATAAAAGAGGGACTCTGTGCACCAGGAATATTTCATCTACCACAGTCAAAACTCTAAATGTAGCCTAGAGGACTAGAGTGGCATTAACTGCAAAAGTGAAGGGAAATCCTCTGAATCGCAGGATTTGATCTTACTGAGATACTGTGTTGATGTAGTCTTTTTTTTCCATCTTTGACCGATGTTTTTGGCTTAATCTTCCAGCAGCAGTCTTGATAAGTGTTTGAAAACTTAAATTGGTCAGGAACACTAACCCAGATGAGCTGAAAATGTATGCAAGCAGCCTCTGCACAAGTGTGGTGGGAAACAGGAAATGCCTTTTTATTGGCTGAAAATCAGTAGATAATTTGGGCCCCGGCCTCTATTTTCAACTCAAACAGCCACATATTTGTCAGGGGAGCACCAGGCACCAAAACCGAGCACAGCGTCTGTGTGAGGAAATCAATGTGCTCGGAAAGAGGCAAGGAGAGGACAGTTCAGCATGATTTCTCTAAAAATGAATCTTTCCTAAAGATTTTCCTCCCGGCCACACAGACATCCATGCATACCTTCCACCTGTGAACGATGGCTTTCTGGCTGATACACGGTGTAAATATTGGACTAGGAGTCACTAAGTCACTGCAGAATCTTGACAAACCCCAGAAAAATACTGGACTCCCTAGACTTTCTGCTTTTAAATCCCTCTAAATAAGTACAGGTACTCCTCACTTAATTACCGACCGTGCGGACTGACGACTAGCTCTCCGACCAGTCTGTATTGGACGCTGTACGAGAACTTTGGTCGTGGAAATGGCAGCGTGTATAAACACTACTGTATAAACAAATATACCAAAAATGTTATAAATGGTGCAAAGGTGACATTAGAACAATATATAAAGACTACCAGTACAGTATGCTTGAAATATCAGTAAGGGACGGCTCCTCGCTTATCGACCAATTTGCTTAACGACCTAGTCGATGGAATGGAAGTCGGTCCGTAAGTGAGGAGTAGGTGTAATGCAAATCCCTCTCGAAACTGTCAGCTGAGCCCTTTTCTGCAACGCTGGTGTTCTTTCTGTTCTGTGGCCTTTGGTCCTCTCAGGTCCCACGAGATGTGTAACCTGTTGCGTCAGTTGTTAAGCTTCAAATTAAATTAAATCAAATCAAAATTTAAATTTCAAGCTAAGAAGTTGAAATATCCATAATATGGTCCAGCTCCTGGCTATAGAGTGATAGGGTTAACAAGAAGAAGAGAGAGGTATCCTAATTCTCTCCATATGGTCATAAGTTCTGAGTTTAGATCATTGACATTGCCCCATGAAGTCAGAGTAATGATGGCCATATGTCTACTGCTTCCCGGAAGAACGTCAACTTTACCCTCCAGCAAAGTACTTAGTCGGAATTGCCTGGATTGCTGGTAAATTCTGATTAGTTAAATTGTTAAATTATTCTGTTTACCGGCTTTGTCTAAGTAGATAATTAACTGTACACAACTGCTACAATCTGTAGCTGAAGCTATCTGAAATGGATCAAATGCTATGCCATCTATCACCATCCATCAAAATATTAGTTAGCTCTATATGTTTGTGACCTCATTTCATACATTTACTCCATTGGAAAAGCCTAATGATATATTTTCCTCTCGTTATTGGATGCTATATTTCTGCTTCTTTTGACCATAGCAATGCCAGGTGTCCTGTGGATGGGCCAGTCCGCAGGGCAAGTGGGAACCTTTGCCACTGGTCCACAGCCAGCCTGCATATGCCCATCCATCGACTGCCAACGGCCACGCAAAAAGGGTGATAACATGCTCAACCAATTGCAAACAGTTAACCACCCCCAATAAAAAAACCCTCAAATGGCCTCTAGTTCCTGCTTAATTCAACCTTTTATCAATCATAGGCATTATCCTCGATAGTGGAGAGATAATAAAAACCAGCTAGCTGCACAGCCGTGCTGGGGACGAAGAGTGGAGATGGATTGAGCAGGCCCAGAGAAAACGCTAAGGTTGATTCTCTCAAAGTACTGCTGCCGGAGATGTATGACACCCTGTATGCTTTGGACTTTCCTGGTTGTTAGTTGCTATTGGTGTTATAAAGGACAAATTCCCTGTAGCCAGCCCAATTCAGTGCAGAGTGCCACTGCCTACAGCAGTGACCCAGGGAAGCCCTCTGCTCCCCTTGCTTTTTACAGCTCAATGATACAAAAACACCCAGCTCCACCAGGCAGTGCCCTCACTGGCTAAATACCCCTGCTGTTTCTGGAGACTCATCTGCTGCCCTATATTAAATAGTAGTCAAGCAGAGTCCTTTGGAGACAAGGCCCTCTTATTGTGCCTGGTCACTTGACTTGGAGGTTGAATTGCCAACCCTACTCCTTTGGGCCAACTTTTACAGCATGAAGCTCAGAGATGCTGGCCAGAATAGGTTTGGGGAAAATGTCTATTTACAATGGGTCATGGAGGTAGATACATTTGTTTGCCATAATGTTTCAAAGAAAAATGAACTGGGTAGTGGAGAGATAATAATCTACTCACTACTCTGTTGCACATAACTGAGAATCCAAATTCTGGAAGGCAACCAGGGTGAAGTAATATCACTAGGATGCTGATAAACACAGATTTCAGTTTGTCGAGGTATTTATTGTGCAGCTTCTGAATGCTCATTTGCAGTGTGTTTTATCTCTCTTCCAGGTAAAGAGCAAGGGACTGAAGAACTGGTAAAAAAAAAAAAAGTGTAAGAAAAATAATACAATTCAGTTCTTGCATGTAGTGCATATCACACTGAAAAATCATGTGTATTTGATTAATCTGTAATAAATCGATTAAGACTAAAAACATATAGCTAGCATCCAAATCTTAATTTGTTTTTGTTTTAATTAAGGCAAATTACAACATATTAATTGTTAATTAAACACATGGGGGACTACAAACCCATTTAGAACAAAGATACAAGTGATAAAGCACGCGCCATTTGTACAATTAAATTATATTTCCAATATCGAAGATTACCATTGTAACACTGCTACTGTCACTTTCAACCAATCAGAACTGGCCACTGTTTTAAAAGCCAGTGTTTGGGCCTGTTGGGGAGTTACTGACATAAAGTTGACATTTACAATATGACACGCAATACAACAGTTTGTTTTGGTTTTTATTTTTAACCATTGCAATTTGGCAACCAATAGGCTATTTTATAGCCCCTCAGAGTAAATATTTGTTCATTGTGAATTATCGGAAGAAGCTCACTATTACAAGTAATACACCATACCCCAGTGTGATGCTGGCAATAATAAGCTGTTACTTATTGAACCAATCCCTCTCTTTATCACTTACTGAAGTCAGCTATTGCTCTACTGCACCCTGCTAGTGTTCCTCGTTGATCATAAATGCAGCAGGAGCTGACACTCGTTTACAAAAAAATGGTACTATTATTTCATAGAATAAAATGTGCTTCTTATTGACTCTTGGTCATCCCTGCTTTGGCATCCCAGAAGACTTGCTTTGCCATGTTATTCCACAGTCTAATACTTCCTTCAGTTAAACATATGAGTTTAAACAGAGAAACTTTTAGAATGTGAATGAATCCCTTTATAGCTATATTTTGTTCGTTGCATTCTCAATATTTCGGTTAATTACTATATGAATAAAAGGAGTGCCCCTTTTATTGTTTCATGATTTTCTCTATTATTTATTTTTTTGTCATACTGAGCCATATTTCACAATGGGCTCAATGCAGCAGACTGGGCTTCACTAAGGGCGCCAAAAATGCACCACATTGCTCAGGCTCAGTGGGTTTGGAAACTAGGAGTGCTGCTTCTTTGAGTTTATATATAATTGACCCTTCGCGAAGCCAACACTTAGTTACTGTTGCTAAGTTCTTCTGAATTTCAGACTTAACCGCATTTAAAGTTGGATTATAACCGTTGTTAAAAGCGTTTTTCCTTTGTATTAATTACGATTAATTAGTTTGACCCAAACTGGAAGTCTTGCTGTTGGTTGTTAATTTTTTGCTAAAAGAACGGAGCTTGATACCTGTCATTGAATTGCTCTATTGGACACTCTTTGCTACTTGCCGTACGCAGGCGAAAACACAGTGAACTTAAATCGGATATTTTTGTGTATGTTGCCACCCACAGGTAGATTTTAAAATAGCATTTTACTCCTTAATAATATTGTAGCGTTTTTCGGAGTGCTACTACTCTGCTGGGTTCAAGCAAGGAGTCAGACACCGATGTCAACAGAAAGACGTGCTCTTTATTTACACATGCGCTTACGACCGCCTTGACAAAGGCGGAACTGGCAGTGAAAAGAACTTACAACACAAAGGAAAACGCAGAAAGCCCTCACACAAACAAGTAAACCAGCCCACGGTGAGGGAACTAAATCATAACCACAAAGACACTTGACGATACAGTTAACTAAACTAAACTACCACACATCAACATTATGTGAAACACGAAACATTGAACACATTATTTACATAATTTACAGTTCGGGATCCCGGCTTCCCAGCAGCCCCCTCGGGGATGGTTAAACACCATTGGCGCTGCTTTCCATCCCCGTTACACAGCCCCCCTCTCAGGGCTGACTGTCCCGGCGGCCTCGAACAGTTCCGCCAGGCTGCACGCATAGTCCGCCAACCAAGGCGGGGGCCGTCGCCGGCGGCCAGGGTGGCGTGTTCCCCTGGTTCCCCGGGCTCCGCCTCCGGGTCTCTCCTTGTCGGCGGAAGAAGGGGCCGGCGAGCTTGGCAAGGGCCAGGCGGTCCTGATGCAACACCGCCACTCGGCGGTGCTGATCGTGCTGCCGCTTTTGCTGGGCCCCCACGTTGGTGAGGTGGGTGCGGGCGAAGGCGTGTGCCCAACACACGTCGCAGGTCTGGCAGAGATGCACTGTGTCCCGGTGGCACTGGCCCCAGTAGAAGTGCTCACGGAGCCACCGCAGGGTCTTGGCTACCCCAAAGTGACCTGTGCCTGGCCGGCCATGCACCGCCAGCAGCACGCTGGCTTGCAGCATCTGGGGGACCACCACCTGCCACCTCAACTCACCGCTCGCCGGAACACGCCACCCCTTGTGCAGGACCCCTTCGTGGACTTCCAGGGTGTCCCACGCTGCACAAAGGGCTTTGACTCCACAGGGTGAGGGGCGAATACGGCCCGGTCTGGTCGACGCCCTTCCTTCACCCACTGCAGGACCGGTCCGATCTCCGGGTCTTCGGCCTGCAGGCGGGCCAACTCCCCAGGCATCTCCAGACTGGGGGCCATTGGCCGAGTCTTGGGGGGCTGCTTTCGTCGCCTCCTCCAGTGTCGAGCCCCCGCCACATCCGTGGCGACGTGCCGGGAGGCCCCTTCGTTGCCACCTTTAAGGAGGAGGTGTACGCTGCCACCGGGGAATGAGAGCCGCGGTACGCGGAAGTCCAACCTTGCCCTTAGGCTGGTGAGAAAATCCAGCCCGAGAATGCAGGCCTCACGAATCGGGGCCAGCCAAAATGTGTGTATTAGCCGCCGGCCACCGACCTCCACCCACATCCACTTACTCCCCTGCATCCGTGACCTTTCCCCCATCACGGTCCTTAGGGTAAGCGTGGTGGCCTCCCACGTTGTCTCCGGAATGGCGATAACTCCAGGGCGGAGCAGAGTGATGATGCAGCCGGAGTCGATGAGGGCCCGACATGTTTGTCCCCCTATTTTGCAGGGGAGGTACAAACCACAGCCCTGTCCGATCCGGCCCACTTCAACAGTCAACAGAAAGACGTGCTCTTTATTTACACATGCGCTTACGACCGCCTTGACAAAGGCGGAACTGGCAGTGAAAAGAACTTACAACACAAAGGAAAACGCAGAAAGCCCTCACACAAACAAGTAAACCAGCCCACGGTGAGGGAACTAAATCATAACCACAAAGACACTTGACGATACAGTTAACTAAACTAAACTACCACACATCAAAATTATGTGAAACACGAAACATCGAACACATTATTTACATAATTTACAGTTCGGGAGCCCAGCTTCCCAGCAGCCCCCCACCATTACTTTTAATAAACCTTGAGTCTTTTCAACATTTTTGTGAGATGTCCAAACCATATATAATTAATATAATTCTCCAATTATGGGTGCTTTTTAATTTCAATTAAACTGGCTAGTATGGTATTATCTCCAGAAGATTGTATGTGGCTTAGTACTCTGTTGCTATGAAAAAACAGAACAAGCTGATCCCTTGTTTTAGTACAATACCAAGGAGCAAGCATTGTTGTTGTCATACCTAACATAAAGACAGCATAAAGAGCATTTGGAATATTAGTTATGTATTGATCATGCTAATATTCAACGTGTTACTGAATAAATGGATTACACATTAAAATGTCAGATAATTAATAATAAAAGATAATCGTTTCGGTGGAACTGTTGAAGAGATGTTTTCAACATGACCTACCTAATTTGTTCATATGTGGAGTCATATAAAGTAACCGTGTTAATATGAGCCAATGTAAAAAAAACAGATTTCTTTAAAATCTGGAAACGTGTGTATTTTCAGCCCTATGGGGCGATAATACTTTCATACCTATTTCTCTTTGTTAAATGCTATACACTTTGCTGTTTATTGGTGCTACATGCATCTGTTAAGAAAAATCAAACTCATGCAAAATACATTATAGGGACATTAAAGAACTATGCTAGTTACAGGCCAAAACTCAGCCTTTATAGGCCGTAGAAACGCTGATCCCAACCCCAAAATTCATGAGACAACCTACTCCAACTACAATTTATGTTAATTTTATGCTATGACTTTAAATTAAATATCATAGTGACAAAAGATAGCCAAATACTTCCTGTATTCCATAAATGACTGTTTTCTTGAAGACCTCAGTGTATCACATATTTATTGCATAAAAACTTTTTATACAAAATACATATACAAAACTCTGATGAATCGGATACAAATGTGACATCCATGTGACAACCAGCCCCGGTCTCCCTTATGAGCTAATGTATTTTAGTTCTGTTAAAAGTATATGTAACTTTTTCTACCGACAAAGAAGACAACATTACATATATAGAGGGTGCTGAGTGTATCAGTCATTTCTACATTAGTTACAGCATACGGTACAGTCATGCAGGCATTGATTCTTCTACTTTATATAATGCTCGGCCCCAATGTAAAAATGACTTTTAAAATGTTAAAATTAATAACTCTAAAGTGTTTTAAAGATATTGAAGGCCAAAAAAATTCAGAACAAGAAACTGCAACGCATTTTGAACATGTTTTCATGTTTATAAATTGAACATTTTCAATATTAAGCCTGTATTCATTTAAGAACACTATAACATTTATAGTAGTAGAACTACTATTGACCCCTCGGGGGGAAACTGCACAATACATAAAAGACCGTGTTTTTAATTTAAAACAATGTTTAGATGTAATTTCCTTGGTTGTTTAACTGAAAAAAACTCAGCTAAACACATTTTATTATTTTTATATGAATATCTGCAATTAATATCTTCTGAATATCTTTAAATAAATATCTCAAAAAACGCAACAGGTTTGTTCTTATGATAGAAAGAAAATAAATGAATGGATGAGGGAGGGAGAGAAAAGACTGTGATCTTTTGAAGATGTGAGCAGCGGAAGCAAGTGCATCCAGTTTTTTTCTGGAAAGCAAGGAATAAATCCATCAGGAAGCAGAGTTCTAGAGATTCATACATCAGCTCTAAAATACAACAACATTGTCTGCAGGAATCGAACCTGCACAGGGACAAGCCAAAGAATTTCTAATTCATCTCCTTAACCACTCGGCCATGATGACCTACATGAAACTCCCCAGCCCCATTGGAGACAGCTGTATTATTTATCCACAGCAAAATAAAACTGCAGAAGATCGTCGGAGACAAAAGCCCATAAAAGTGGGCTCCCACTGGGGGGAGACTGCTAAGGATGACATGTAGGGACACCAGACGGATGCCAAACCTGCTTCCTATTGGAAATCTCAGCCTACAGAGAGAAAGCCCCCATTGCTTCTATATACAGTGGGTGAAATAAGTATTGAACACGTCACCATTTTTCTTAATACATATATTTCCAAAGGTGCTATTGACATGACATTTTCACCAGATGTTTTTACCAACCCAAGTAACCCATACATACAAGGAAACCAAAACAAATGAGCTCAGCAAATTAAGTTATTTGTAATAATGTGAAATGACACAGGGAAAAAGTATTGAACACACTTACTGATATTTATTTAATACTTTGTACAAAAGC
>JAOYSI010000117.1:0-14075 GCA_025775065.1 Hiodon alosoides | reverse complement strand
ACACAGTGTCCTCGACCTGTACACCTACTGTAAGGGTAAGACCACACATGCCCTTACACAGTGTCCTCGACCTGTACTCCTACTGTAAGGGTAAGACCCCACATACCCTTACACAGTGTCCTCGACCTGTACACCTACTGTAAGGGTAAGACCACACATGCCCTTACACAGTGTCCTCGACCTGTACTCCTACTGTAAGGGTAAGACCCCACATACCCTCACAGTGTCCTCGACCTGTACTCCTACTGTAAGGGTAAGACCCCACATACCCTCACAGTGTCCTCGTCCTGTACACATAATGTAAGGGTAAGGGTTCCAGATTCTTTGGACTGACCCTGTCTCTTCTCTCCCCTCCCCTCCCAGGGCGACCGAAGGGTGTGAAGGAGCAGGATGTGTACATCTGTGACTACCGCCTCGACAAGTCAGCCCACCTGTTCTACAAGATCCACCGTAACCGCTACCCCGTCTGCACTAAGCCCTTTGCGTTCAACCACTTTCCCAAGAGGCTGGCCCCAAAAAGAGACTTCTCGGTAAGAGCAGGGCGTTGGAGCCGGGGTGCTGAAAACTCACCGTGTGACGGGAACGAAGACGCTGTAGCAAATGTGTAGGACAGGGGGCGTAGCTTTGAAAGAAAGTAGAACATTACTGAAGCCCTTTGAGCCTAATGACTGTTAATGTACACATTAGGTTTCTATAAAAATTCCAAGCTCTTTTTGTCATTCATCATAATAAGCCTTGAGCTCAAATTTATTTCCTAGGTCTCACCTAGCCAGAGACATAGTTTGTAAATTTGTAAAGTTTCTTTCCTTTAATGGGAATCGTACCTAGCGCCTGAAATGATTTGCAGTGGTTTGAACTGGAGAAAATACCCTTGTGGATAGCAAGCTAAACTAAACAACCTTTCCAGGCTTTAACACCAAACATTAATCTGATGAATCAATCTGATGACAGACTTTAGGGCTCACAGCACAGTACAAACAAGTTCCTCACTCGGGCTGCCTATTTCTTCCCCTTTCGGCTGTCCGGTGTCCGGTGTCCGGTGTCCATTATGACTTGTCCTTTGCATGGCAGCAAGTCTGTCCAGGTTGATCGTCTGTGTCATTAACCCGCTGCTGGCTGAGAGCAGTGCAGCGTCTGTGCCAGAACATTTAATAAACACAGATATTAAAATGTTTTTTCCAGTTGCAAACTGAAATCTGCCGCGTGACTTTCCAATTTCCCCTTCAGATTGTTTGTTTCTTTAGAAAGGTTTTTTTTGTTGCCGCCTTGGCTGTGCTTCTCTGCGCTGGCCTGCTGTTGAACAGCGTTTGTATGGTCACTGGGAATGTGTCTGTGTCCCACAGCCGCACTACGTCCCAGACAACTACAAAAGGAACGGGGGGAGGTCCTCCTGGAAGAGCGAGCGGCCCAAACTGCCGTGCAAAGACGGCCTGAGTGAGGCGGGCTGCGAGGAGGATTCGCCTCCCACTGGGCCCCGGCTCTCCGACGGCGGAGGAGGGCCGTCCCAGCTGGACAGCGAGGAGGGAGGCGCAGAGGGGGACGTGGAGCTGGTGCCGGGAGAGCCGCCACCCCTCCCTCCACAGCCTGCCCAACCCGCGCTCCCGCAGAACCCTCGGGACCGGACAGGCGAAGAGGAAGAGGAGGAGGAGGAGGGCGAGATGGAGCGGCGAGAGATACTGGAGCTGCCCTCCTCGTCTCTCCATCACTCAGAGCTGAGGAGGAGGGAGGCCCAGAAGGACCGTCTGAACAAGATACTGCTGAATCTGCTGCATCAGACGCCCAGCAAGAACGGTGAGAGGGCAGTGAAGGGGGGAAGCTTTATTATAACTTCTTCACCGGCCAGAATAGTGTCAGAATAGTCATTGTCATTGCCATTGGCAAAGCACCGTTATTGGGGGTACTTTTAAGAGTTGAAATCCTGTTTGTGTTAATGATCTTCTTCTTGTTTCCACTCTCCGTTTCAGTCATAGATGTGACCTACCTCCTAGAGGAGGGATCTGGGCGGCGACTGCGTAGACGGACGCTGGGATTGGGTGACTTTGGTAGCCGGAAATGATATCACCAGCTAAAACTAGCAGGCCACGCCTCCTTTACCCTCTGCCCATGCAATGGGTGAGAAGAGGAGAAAAGAAGGAAGTGGACAACAGAGACAGCGGGAGGGAGAGTTTATGGGGGGTATTCGCTTTCAGTTGTCCTTCTCTCACCCTCCATACATCTGTCCTTCTCTCCAGTCTCTCTTTCTCCAAAGGAGACCATGGACAGACAGACAGAGGCTGTGGACACAGGGTGGGAAATAAACAGTAACAACGGAGAGAAAGAGATGCAGAAGTGTTGGTGGTCCGGTACAAAGACGCACACAGTGTATGTACGTTGGACAAAGAGACAATGTGTCTAAAACATTTCGGACGAGCCTGCAACACATGCGGGACGGACAGACACACTAAAGACTTGGAACGAAGTGGGACACACTAAAAACCGCCGCGAGGAAAGGAACCGGAACGAACGGAAGCCTATGCACCACGGAGTCCTCCGCGGAGGGAGTAGACGAGCCCAGCTGCAGTGCCGACAGGAGAGGATTGTGGATATATATCAACACCCCCGGCAGGTGGAACAGAGAAGCCCACTGGCCTCCAGGAGGACCCAGTGTGGAGGCGACGCTAACGACGTTTAGCGGAGACCTAGGACACTTTGGCAGCCATGTCATTTGTTCACAGGATTATTTATCAGTGCAACCAGAGAGCAAACTTACACACATGCTCACACTCACACACACATGCAGACAAAACATGCACAAACATGCCCATGTACGCTCACACGCGCCCGCGCGCACACACACATGCACACAAACACACACACACACACACACACACACACACACACACACTACTAGAAGAAGGCACCTACTAAGAAAACTTAGCAGGTTTTTATTTTTGTTTTAACCTTGCAGTTAACCGAGACGTAGATTAGTCTGGCAAAGTTGTTGTGTGGGCAGGGCTGAGTTTGTTGTGTTCTTGTTTTGCTGGTACACCTTAGTCAGAGTGTCAGTCCCCTACCTGACAATTCTGGTATTCTGCTCTGTATTACCAACAGCAGAGAGAGGTCCATGCAGAACGGAAGGGCTTCACTGTAACCCAGTTTGTAATTAGCCGTTAATGGGGGTGGGGGGGGGGGGGGGTCTGAGCAGCACTTAATATGTAAATGACATGATACAACTCTTTTTGTGTGTGGGTGTGGGTATATTTTTGGGGTACACGTTCATTTAACTCGTATTTTTGTTACTATGTGTCTGGTTGCCTTGGAGAATGTTTTCAAAACTTTTGATTAAATTTTAAATGGTTATGACCCAAGACAGAACCTTGAGAGACTGAACTGACCTGAGACCGAGGTTTATATCCCACCCAGAAAACAGTGAGATAAACAGTGAGAGTTTCCCACCCAGACAGAGACGGCTGGAGAGAGAAACACAGACTGAGAAACTGACATCGAGGAGGAGCTGTAAAGTGCCAAGTTGTACATAGACTGGAATTAAGTGAGCTGAGTCTCGAAAAGCAATATCTCAACTATGGATTTTGTTAATATTGTATTGTACAGGATCCAGCTTATGGAGTCCTTTGTGTATTAAAATACAGTTATTATTGTTATTATTTCAGCCCTTGTTATTATTGTCACCAAGTGTAGGCCAGGAAGAAAAAGAGACAGGGAGCTTTTAATGGATGCAAACATGCGCTGTCTGTGGATTTTGAAATCTCATTTCATTGCATGTAAAGAGAAAGAGCATAGTGTGGGCAGAGATTGGCACAACTGAAGACACGGGACACTGACGATAATTATTGTAACTGTTATCCTCATCATTATTATTATTATTATTATTATTATTATTGCTTATGAGGAAAAAATTAAAGGTCCTTTATTCTGCTGCAAAGTGTTGAACACTAAACAAAAGACCAACATGAAATTGTAATGATACTTTGAAAGGTGACAGAGGAAAAAAAAAAAACCTGTCAACTCAACATTGTTGCTGATTAGGTTTGTTTTGTTTTTGTTTAACATTTTTTAAAATGAGAAATAGGTTCCGGTTTTTGTATTTTTGTGTGTGTTTTGTGTGAATTATTTTTTTTTTCTTCAGTTTTTTTTCGTTAGACAATCACAAAAAACATTTGCAATTGTAAAGACGGACAAGCGGACATGTGTGGGTTGTTCCTCTTCTCCCGTTCAAAGTTTGTAATTATGATTATTAAGTCACAATAATGCTGTCTGAATTTTGTTTTTGTTTTATATGTTTATTAGTTTTTGTTTTTGTTTGTTTTTTAATAAAAAGCACTACATTATTGCAAATAGATGATTATCATGATTATCATTATTGCAAATATGGTCATTAGGATTATTTATCTAGTTTGCATGAAAGCAATGTGTCTGAGTTTTTGCTACACAAATGCTGCTAAAAATTTACTTTTAGGAAAATATATAAAAACAAAACAAACAAAAAAATAATTTATCGCCCAAAAATGTCGTTTTGAATTTTGAACTTTGTAAAAAATAAATAAAATACTGATTCAAAAACATGATTTCACATTTTGATGCAGTATGTAACAATGCCTATTCTCATTAGCTCTGTTAATATTACAGAACTGAAACACTGAGGACAAACGGAAAATTCCTCTGCTTTTCTCCATGGATACCCATGTAAAATATTAAACTGAATTTTTTTTTTCGATGAACCAAATGTATCTGCTTTCTTTGTGTTGTTTTTGTTTTTGGAGAACTGTAGTTAGGGTAGGCGTGAACACCAAAAAGGGGCATCCCTGACTATGAAATCAAGGCCTTTGTGTGCCGTTTGTCAATAATTTAATGTCTGTCGTTGTCATTATTAGATAGCTGTAATGCCTCCATTTTCCTTCAGTCATCACTAATGACTAATAGTGGTGGTTAAGTTTTCATATAATTGATATGCCCCCCACCAATCCCCCCCTGCCCCGAAAGGACTTTAGTCCAACAGAAAATTACCAAAACATGCAATATACAGTATTGTGAAATATGCAACAGGGCCCCCTGTAAACCTTGTTTGGTTAAAATTAGTTCTTGCAACATTTTTAGGTATGCTGAGGAATATTTCACAATATTAAAAAGTTATTTATTTATTTACTGCATGTACCTTGGACGGGCCAGCGCACACACAAATCGGACAGATTTGCACACTCACTGGTGGGGGATATTAGGTTTATTGTGTATTTACAGACAAGCACATGCAGGAGCAGTAAAGCACTGACAGACGTAAAGAGCACACGATATATTAGTGCGATATAATCAAGCAAAAACACTCACTGCTACACACTCCCCTAGAGAGATCGAGGAAACAAAGTCAAATGTGTACGGAATCAATAAATAACAGCGCAGCGTTAATATTGGAAAATCCTCTGAGGCATTCATCGTTTACGACTGCTGCTTCTAAATAAACACAAAGTACAAAAATAAAGGAAATCGTCAGTGTCGACAATTTAACTGCTTGTTAAAATTCTTGCACCAGTTCATCTCAGCGATCGCTAATTCCTGAGATTGTTGGCTCTTTTTCTCTCTCTAATCAAATGGCATAAATGATTTGCTCCATTATCAGCCTATTCACGCCCCGCCCTTTCTAACGGCAGCGACACTAGTACGGGTGATGCAGGTTTGCTATCTTCTGCAAGCGGGAATATGTTTGCCAAGGCTTTGTGTCCTGAGCAAATGATTTATTCACTTGTGGCCAATTATCGTAACTCCCAATTCGTCGCTGTGGATAAAGTACCCAAAAGCAGTGATACATCAAACCCTAAATCATAGCAATATTCCTGTTAATCTTTCAGATATCTGATGCGGTTCACAAAGAAAGGTGAACGCTTGAGAAGTTCAGTGCTCTGTCGTGACGGCTCGCTGGTCTGCCGGCTCAAGCCCTAGTCAGTCCTGTTCACTTTAAAGGGAGTGTACTTCTCTTTTTGCATCTTAACCTCTGACATCCAGCTTTACAACTTCCAACAAACACTTGGGGCAGGTGTATAGCACTCAGTATGTGCCTAGTTATCAACAAACTTTTTATATTAAAAGGACATTTATATGATAACTATAATAATCAAACAATAGCCATTATACTACTACAACTACTCATACTAGAGATGATGATATCGGTAAACATAACCACTATTAATATGTTGATAATAATAATAGTCTGAAAGGTTGATTTGTGTCAGCCTGGTAGTAAGTTAACTCCCCAATAACGGTTCTTTCCAAGCTAAAGCTTTTTTTCCTGTAAATGCACGCCAATCCACATACATACTTAAGTGAGCATCGTGAGTGCTGAAAGGTTTGTGAAAACGGTTTGCACAGTAATCACGTCACCTTCTCAAATATAAGCACGTGAACTTTACTTTTTTGTTTGTTTTACTAAATCTGAAAACAGTTTGAATGGTGTTGAATAATTCAGACATTTCAATCACTTTACAAAGCAACACAATAGCCATGCTGCTCATAGATTGGCTGACGTATTTTGCCACCCACGCTGTTTTACATTGGCTGTAGCGTTTCAACTCCCGAGCAGTTGTGATATCTTGTATGTTGAGTTTATAATACAGAGCTAAATCTTTTTTTTAAGTTACTGCTAGAGATAAATAGCTTATTCCAGTACACTGAAAACACGTAAAAGCTTTTGGATACTTAAATTACCAACACAATACAAACACTCTCTTTCAGTACTCCACTAAACAGTTGTTAATATTAGTGAGATTTAGGGAAGGATGCAAATTACGTGTACAAGTGGTATATCCTTTGGTAACTGACATCTAATACCAAAATCAATACATTTGACAAATAATGGTATTTCACAATTATCCGCTTCTTATCAGTGTGTAGTCTTTCTTTGTTTATTTTACATTTTATCTTTATTCATTATTGAATTATCTTGTTTATCTATCTTTGCAAATTAAATATTATATATATAATATAATATAGATATGTATATTTATACATTCAGGTTTTATATGGTATCAATTGACACTAGTAGTAGCAGAAACATTTCAAACACAAACCTGGCAACAGAGAAGAGATATGGACACGGATTACAGTCACTAATAACTATACCACTATTTTTTCTCTCTTTCCCCTATGACAATAACCTCCCCTATGTTTTCATCCAATCAGACTATCAGCTGCTGGAGTCATATAATCAGGGAGGTATAGCCAATAGGAACAAGCCCCTCCTTGTCTCCCTGACGACAGCGAACCCAGTCCTGGTCGACACTACCAAGCACCACAAGCTCCTCCCCTTTCTGGAAGCTTAACTCAGTCCCAGTACCTGCATGGTCACAGAGTGTTCGCACTGACCTAAATATCCAAAAATGGAAAGAGAGAGATATGGGGGGGGGGAATCAAAGCAGTGAGTCACACCTTATACACTTTTTAACTTTTAAAATGTAAACTTCAAAAAACAAAACATATACTACCTGTTGAGACAAACTAACAAAAATCAAAGGAAGTACCTGAGAGATCTTGAATTCTCTCCTGTTTCCTCTTGCACACTCTGGCCCTTGGACTCACCCCCCCTGTCTCCAGGCACTGCATTTTGAGTGGGGCTTACAATGCGTGTTAGAGCTGAAACCCCAGGGGCAAGCCAATGAGACGGCCGCCTTAGGTAGAGGAAAGGGTAGAAAGAGTGACCAACAGGGATATGGACAGGTTGATTAATCCAAACCAACAAGCATAAGCATGCATAGACTTCTAAAGACTGTTCGCTCACCTGGTAGAAGTCTGAGCATTGCTGTGTCCCCTGGAGGCTCCAAAAAGCCTGCCCAATCGCCAAGGGACTGATGAACAACTTTCAGACGGAGGGTCACTTTTGGTCTGGTGTCTGATGATGTCCGGCTGAGTATGAATGGTAGGGGAATTGCTTGACCAGACGTCCTGAGGCAAAGGATGAGACTGGATCCCTTTGCCGGGGGTGTGACTCCCCCAGTTCTGCCCCACTCGCTCACCCCAGCGAATCACAGCCCCCAAACCCTGCTGTATAACCTGACCAGCCTGCTGAGACAAGCTGCTATTACAGGGGGGTGCAATTTCTTTCTCCTGTACCCACAACAGCTGGGAAGCTCTGTCTCCCTTATTGGCTGTGGTTGTTCCTGGCACCAAGTTGTGATTGGTTTGCTCATTTGTGCCACCAGTAAACGTATTGCCCAAGGGGCTGGTATTTGTTTTCTGATTGGCTGTTACCGATTCCAAACTCTTAAAATTGTGCTCTGACACACTGTCTAGGTAACATTTACTCCCGAGGGTCAACCCCCTGGGTGAGATTCTGAAACCAAACTCCTGATTAGTCGGACCGGTTGTTTCTGGGCTGTTATTGGCTGGTGAGGGGGACAGGGAGGCAGGATCAAGGTGGTGGTGCTGGAATAGTAGATCTAAGTTGAAGGTTAGGAGGGACAGGGGCTGCAGTAGCAGGAGGAGTTCTTCAAAGAGGGGCTGACAGATAGAGTCCGAGAGCCGTATGAAGGAATTGGGGAGATAGTATGTTGCCAGCACATCTGTTAGAGAGAATAAGAGAGCGGGAAACAAGACGGAGAGAATAAAAGTAGTTTGTTTGTCAATATGCTTTTCTTGTTACAGCTCAACTAAAATATGTGTGAATAGATAAAGAAGAAACTCTTCCATAAGGCGTGAGGTAAACCAAATTTAATGGGTATAGTGTCTATACGAATAGGTACATACCATCACAGGACTGGAGATGAGAGATCCAGTAATCTAAGAGCTTAATACTGCAAGAAAGAGGGCAATTAAATGAGTATATATACAGATAAATAAATACTGTATCTTAAACATTAGTAAAGGCCCTATTTCCTGAGGGTCAGGCGTTTCCCACTGCTGGTATAGGACCGGGGTTGAATTGTGCTTAAACCAAAACTTACTTGAGCAGGCCAAGAAGGAAGGCGTTGAACCTGTGTCGGCTCTGCTTGAGCTGGGGTAGCTCAGCTACTCGACACTGCAGGCTGTACAGGGCCTGGGTTCGAGGGCCTAGGGAAGGTGAAAAGGGACAGAGACGACGATAAAAGTATAAACAAATAATATACGTTTGTGGCAACAGCTTGGGTTCATTTAAACCAAACTACCTTGAAACAAACCAAATTCAATAAAAGTATTAACAGATCCAGGACTGGAAACCAGATGACAGTGAGTAAAGACGAAAGCCTAAATGAACTCAGCACCGCATGCTGTCAAGTTCAGGTGTGGAAGTCCAGGTTTTTTCTTTTCTCCATACCTTGCCGTGTGGACGCCTGCACCAATCCCCATGGTGAATTTGGCCTCCTGCCTGCAATGAGGTCACTCTGGTGGGGCTTGAGGCCGTCAGAAAGCAGGGTGAGAAGAGCAGGGCACAGACACTGCAGCACCAGCCGTCCCAGTGAGGGGTTGATACTGCTGTCCCCTGCCTGTGCCTTAATAAGAAAGGAGGGACGCGAGAAAGGGGTCGGAGAGAGGAAGACAGAGGAAAAGGGGAGAGGAGTGGAGGTAGGAGAAGACATAGGGAGACAGAGAGAAAAAAGTAACAATGAGAGAGAAGGAGGAGGAGAGGTGAGGGAGATATGAAAAGTGAGGAGAAAAGGGGGTTTGGGGAGAGCAGAGGGAGAAATATCAGACGGGATATTGAGGAAAGATGGGAGAAATAAGGGAAAGAACGGGGGTTAATACGTAGAATGGTTTCTTCTGAATGAAGGGTGTTTGAAAACACTGTTATACCTTTTCATTTGACAAAGACTGGGGTACAGACCAACAGGGATAGAGAGGAGGAATTGAGGGAGATAAAAACACACGGTTATATTAAAACTTTTCATCAGATGTAACGCTCCTCATTTAAAACTTCCAACAATGCCTGTGTACTTCTGCCGTATTTAATATCGAGAGTGAGAAATGAAGAAACTTGGAGACACTCACCTTCTGGACCAGGGTTCGAGATGAGCCAAACTGGGCAAGAATAGCCTCCACTGCCACGTTTACTGCACTAAGAAGAGCTAAGAAAAAATAAAATATTGTCACATTTTTATGCGCATTGCCTCAGACCATAATAATGTTTAAAAAAGAAAAGTTCTGGTTTTCTCAAAGTCCAGATGGACATTCCACAAGCGTTTGTTACAAATTATTTGAAAGTTTCATGAAAGAAAAAGGAAAGCATAGATAAAGTCAGTTTTAGTTAACATAAAGACATATTCATACAAAAGGATTTAGAATACTAGCAAAACGTTAATATTATTATTTCAGAACACCACACAAGGCAATGTGTGTTTGTTTGAAAGTGATTCTGAGGGGCTCAGTTGGTAAGGGTCGTATTAGCTGGACTTTGCAGGTTTGAATCCAACTCATGTCATTAGCCAATTATGACAGGGAGAACAAAACTGGCATCGCACCGTCCAGGCTGCAGTGGATTAAATCAGCAGGGTTTTATTAGCTCGTTGGTAACAGCTGTGGCCCGGACGCTTGCGGTCTGTGTTGCCTGCAGCACGGAAAGGGGTTGGGTGACTCAAAGGTGACTAAGATTGGAAGGTTGTACTTCCTCAGTCTCCCCATATGTGGTGGTGGGGGTTTGGGTGGGAGAAAATTGTCAATTCCAAATTTAAAGAAAGAAAGGGATTTATTAGAGTATAACATTGAGGAGGAATGGTGAACCATACCTCTTTTTTCTTGCAGGCAAAGCGTGGAGTACCTTTGACCTCTGAGAGGGTCTCTTGCATCATTGGCCATCCAGGCCCCACCCCTTTGAGCAGAGCCAGCAAAGGACAAGCTACGAACTGCTGAGAGAACAAGAAAAAAGGCAATTGTATTTCACTTCAGAAAAAGTACTTCAGTATTTCAAATCAGTAACATATCAAAAAAAGATATATATTCAATAATAATAATATGTGTGCCATGTGGGACATTGCCCTGAAGTATGCTTTCGCTTTACCTTCCAGAATAAAAACATGTCTCTTTCCTTTCTTTTCACAGCTACAGTTAGACATTTAAATTGAAGTGTAAAATATATACAAACATACAAATATATTAATAACAGGGAACATTTCCATATACACTATCTGAATGAACAAAAATGAGCTATATCGAGATGCATGATTATAGACATAGTCTATATATATTCTATATAGGTCAAAAAGAAGGGACATTTTGTTTATAATTTCATAATTTATACATTTTTCCTAGACCAATGCTACTAACTAACACAATTTATGCATCTCCTCACACTCCTAACTCTAGTTGAAAGACACAAACAAAAGCACTAAATATCATGATAATTTCTATTGTTTTTATCCAGTGATGTGCTTTCATCACCATGTCAACCTGTATTCTTGTGCATCTCCCCAGGCAACAGTACCATACAGCACAATTTGAAATTCCCCCATGCAATGGTACCATACAGCACAAATTAAATTCCCTCATGCAACAGTACCATACAATGCAAATGTACGGCGATTGTGTGTAGGCGTAGAGTAAAGACGGACAGACAGAGAGAGCGAAAGAGAAAGAGAGAGAGAGAGAGAGAGAGAGAGAGAGAGTGCGCTTACTCAGAGTATACAGCTGTGTCTGCTTGGTGACTATTGGGGCTTGGGGTTCCTTCAGGGGGGTAATAGCAGAGGTGGGACTGAGATAAGGGCAATAGAGCGGGGCAGCGAGGGTAGGGAGGGTGCGACTGCGAGGGAACAGAGGGGAGCATAAGCGTGATACATCTGTCCCTGGGGGGGGCAATCCAGACCTCTGAGGCGGGGAAATTGCCCCAACTGGAGAGAGGCGGGGAGGGGCTCCTTTGTGCAAGGGGCAGTTATTCGGGCTGTAAAAAAACCAAGAATGTGGGGTTGGATGTTGCCCACTTTCCGAGTACCGCCATTTTAGTGGGTTACTCTTCTTATCTAAGTCGGAGTTTTGTTGCAGATCTGAACCACCCTGCTCACTAGAGTGAGTACAGTGCAGGGGGCCAATTTCACTATGGCTATGTGTGTTACTGTAACCTAGCACATCTACATTTCGGTATGGGGTTGTACAACCCTGAGTGGTTGCGTTGCCTTGTTTGTTGGAATCAATGCAATAGTGTGCGGTCTTCATTCTGTCAGTATCAATGCAAGCTAGTGAATCAGCATTACTTTTGGGATGAGTGCTATACCACGAATCTACATTACTGTTTGTATCACCACAGTACAGAGAGTCTATATTGCTGTCTGGATCAGTGCAGCACAGAGAGTTAGTGCAGTTCTGTGTATTTGGATTAGTTAACTCCGATTGGGACTCGGTGTCTCTGCGGCTTTGGTGGGAAGGGAACCCGTGGGTAACCCGTGGGTTAAACCCGGTTTGGGGTTCCGAGTGGAGGAAATAAGGGGACGGCAGTGACTGGGGCAGGGCCAGAGACAGTGGAGGTGAGGACACTGCTTAGCCAAAGCGTGCAATGGAGGAGGAGGAGGAGGAGGAGGAGGAGGAGGAGCAGAGGCACAAAGGCAGAGAAAGAGGAAGAGAGTGGGAGATGCAAACCAGTGCAGGAGTTAGAAGGATGGGAAGTTAGAGTACATTGCAAATAAATGGGGGAGGTGGGAGAGAGATGAAGAGAATGTTAGTGTCTGTTGAGAGAGAAGAGACATCCATGAATGTTAACCAGAGTAAAATAGTTAGCGCAACATGCACTCTCTCACAAATCAAATATTCTCAAGAGAATCACACCAATATACAGGGAGGACACAATCACATGTAACTAAGAGCGATAGGTCTAATAAAAAATACACTGCAAAAAAGTCCTGCTTCAATCATGAGTCCGAAGTTCAATCACCTGAAAAGAGGTGGTAGATGTTTTTCATTGCATAATGTCTTGTTACGCACATAGCACCTGAGTAATAATCGTTTCAGTTCATTGTAATACAATTTTTCAAACTACGACACACCTCTTTTGAAAAGGTTATCACGTCCTATACAATAACACAACCTCTACTACGCTCATGTACAGACCAATGCTATTTCCTGTCTCTGTTTCGCTTTCACTTTGAGTTCAGATCAAACCCTTGTTGTTTGTGTAAGCTTTATGAGACAAGAAAACAAAATACGGTTTGTTGTTTTACATGTTCAAGGTGGCTAGTTTTGCCATGTTTATCATTTTGTTTAGATATGACTGAGCGCATTTGCGATGTGTGCTGTTTGCACAGGGTCACAGGGCATTCAGTAACGTCTGTGTCTCCACAGAAGTGCTCTGTGTCAATCTCTCTGGGGAAAAAAGAATATGCTGCGTTTATTCTTCTTCATTATCTTATCAAGCAGAAAGTTAGAGGGTCGATACTAAACACAATACCTTGTGTTGGTCTGCCTTTCACATTCAGCCTGACACAGCTTTTCCTGTTGTTCTGATCCTGCTTCTCAGCAATTGGCTTAAAAAGTAAATGACTGTTCTCTGATTCTTAAAGGCATACGAACCCGTGATGATCAACTCACACTCTGACATCGACAGATTTATATGACCACACCTGACAACGTCAACATACTACCACACACTGGCACATACACACATATGCAGCAAATAAACTGGGACACACAAATTGTGACACACACACAGATCTCAAATTCACAACTGCATACATGCATTGATAAACAGCAGCAGAAAAAACAAACATATTCTCACATATGTAACACAGAAATGCATCCCTGCCCACCACAAAATGACAGGAATACCACACACTATGCTGACACTTCACTGATTTCACAATGCATAAATAACCACACTGCAATGCAAAAAAGTGAAATATTCTCGAGAACCTTTTTTCTGATTGCCTTCACTGAGACCATAAAGTAGATTATCAACAGTGCACAAGGGTAGACAGAGAGAATAAAGTGGAGTATCAACAGTGCACAAGGGTAGACAGAGAGAATAAAGTGGACTATCAACAGTGCACAATGGTAGACAGAGAGAATAAAGTGGAGTATCAACAGTGCACAAGTGTAGACAGAGAGAATAAAGTGGACTATCAACAGTGCACAAGGGTAGACAGAGAGAATAAAGTGGAGTATCAACAGTGCACAAGGGTAGACAGAGAGAATAAAGTGGA
>JAOYSI010000116.1:41284-52405 GCA_025775065.1 Hiodon alosoides | reverse complement strand
CCCCCACCCCCATGTTATGGTTTCAAAAGAGAGGGGCTCGTTCCCCTCATTGTTTCCTTGAGTGTTGCGTCCATTTCAGGAAACAAAGTGACATTATTATGATCAGCAACGGGGCTGGGGGGTGAGGGACCGCCCCCCCCCACCCCCGTGTCGGAGCAGATGGCACAGTGGAAGTGGAGCTGCAGTCACGTGTGTTTGTTTTGTGCATGGCCAATTGCACAGGCTCCTTCGAGGGCTGAGGGTGGAACGACAGCCATGTGCCATAGATTGTCCTCAAACAGTTGCCCCTGGCTTCCTTGTCCATGTTGTTTTAGTAAATAGGGTTTCTAGAACCATTAACAGGCATCCAAATAGCCTAAGACGGTATATGTACAGCAGGTCCTTTTTGTGGAATACACACAGAAGCCATGTATGCCCTTTACAATGGTAGGACATGGATATGTCAATTTTAAGATATACCAAACTTATTTAAGGGTTTAATTAACGTTGGGTAAACAAGATATACAGTCAGGTGGACAGCAGCTATATTTCTGAGCAAAGAAGTTTATTCTGGAGCTATATCTTATATGTGTAGTGAAATTCATTAATGTATAGTATACAGTCCAATACCAATATATGGTAAAATATAAAAAGCGAAATGTAACTATAATAATAGATTTTTAAAATATTTCAAAATATTTCAAATAGCTCTAAAAAATGAATTTTATTAAATACTCTACAAAATGACATGATAAGGATAATGATAATGAGTAAATAATAATAAGTATAATAAGTATATTTGACAGACATTTTAAGTAACTAACACGTTAGTATAACCAGTAATGATCCTTTGACCAATAGCTGAATCGGGCAGTTTAATTGCGAGCCTCTGTGCGAAAACAACCATTTGTCACACACATATAGAGGCTGTTTCCACAGTTTTAACCAGTGCTTTGGTTATACAGAAAACAACATATGACCTTTGGTTCATGAGTTATGACTGAATTTTTGGCAGACGCACCCAAAGAGTAACTGGTGTATAATTTAGCCACGCTGTGCAATGACGCTGGTGCTAGACTTCCCACCATCCAAAAAAAGTCTCCTTCAGTCTCCTTCTGCACAGAGCCTTGTTAAGATGGCAAAATGGATGGCTTTAATATGCATATGCTTTTTTCTTGATAAAACCATGGAGTCTGATTGAGCACAGTAATTTATTGAATTGTTATTAATTATATGTTCTTCAGTGGTTTCCTTCCGCTGTCCTACTTACTCCTGATGCCACCATAGTGTTCTCTCTGTGTTATCTATGTGGATCTCCAGGGTCTCAAACCAGCATTCTTAACCACAACGAACAGATAGTCTTTTTTTAAGTGACTGGCTTGGCTCACTGCTATAAAGGCCCATTCAGCATTAGGTATCAATAAAACCAGTGGGATGACGTCACTGTTAGACTTGCGCTGAATGAGCTCTGTCTCATATGTAAAACCAAGATCTTGGTTTACTCGACCACCCCTATGTAATTCAGTTTAATGGAGAATAATACAGAATGGGGACATATTGCCAAGGCCAGGAGTCAGCGGAAGTTGATGGAACCCTGTAAGAATAATGGGTTTTGTAGAAGGTCTATTAAATAGCCTGCTGTGAATTTCATAATTTCATATAACCCCCACCAAAATAAATAAGGCTTAATCTCATGTGTGAGTGAAGTTAATGCCACTTTTAATTGTTTAAAAGTGCTTATTTAAAATTTATCAAATAAAACAAAAAGAAAAAAGAAAAAGGGAAAAAAACTAAAGAAATAAATAAATATAACCACACCCATACCTAATTGCTATGGGAACTTAAAACATGTCAATATTGTTTTGTTGAGTAAATTTCAATGACGCTGGCCAGCAGTTTCGAAATACTAGATTCTTGAGGCATTACATGGATATTAATACTCAACATTGTTCACTCAGTCGTAAAACCAAAAACAGTAGAGATTTTAAAAAGGTAATTGAAATTCTCATGCATGGACCCATTAAGCCCGCTTACTATTTTTTTTTTTTCTGCAAAACTTTTAATCACTTTTAATTTCTCATGCCATACTGTCTGTTGTCAGATCTTGTGCCAAATTATAAACTCTGTTTTTGACATACCGTGATGTCCATAAATAACCTGTGGCCGCCCCTCTGGGATTTCATGCCCTGCAGACTTGTGCAGTTTTAAACAGAGAGGAGGTCTTAAAACGCCCAAGCTGAGTGACAGCATCAACACACCGAGGGGGTGCGGCGAAAAGGTTGATTGTGCAGTTACCCACGATTACTTGTTGCTTGGCTCAGTCCAAAAACTCCTGATTGCGTGCCTTTATTCTTGCTCCGCAGGATGCATGTGTGGTTTGAGATTACAAAGTTCATGCGAGCACTGTGAGATGATGTCAGAAGATATCTACCACCTCCCTCTCAATGTCTACATCATCGTCCTGGGGATCGGCCTCTTCATCTTCATGCTGAGCATGATATTCTGCTGTTTCCTGTTCAGGTACCACATAGCATAGAACACTGCGCGCACAGCCAGGGAGTTGAAGGCTCTTGGGGTTAGAGAGTAGATCTTTAACTACCGTAGGTAACTGTGCCAATTAATCAGATCAGCTACAGTTGCTTTGGGGTTAGCAAACTGTACACAAGTCCTTAGTTTTAATACCTCACCGAAGCCATGTCATGGAAGGTTCATCATTCGTTGTTTTGGAAAAGTCTTCCCATATGCTCACGGCTTGCATTGATTCACTCATTGGCATGAAACTGCACTGCTAGAGCAATGGACAGCTCACAAGTAAATATATAAGCTGGGTTAATAAGTGCAATATGGATACACTTGAGCATACAAGAGGAATGCAATTGTTCTGGTTTTTTTTGCAAGATGCAGGCTTCTCAGAAAAAACGCAAATCCATGACCCAGATTACTTGTTCAGGGGGCAGGGCTGCTCATTTTCTGAACAACCGTTTCATTACATTACATGTTGCACAGGGTGTAGATGTCCCTGAGGGACCGGGAGCAGCAGTCTCAGACTCCAGCTTTCACAGACCATAGGGTCCGCTGCTTTTCCTGCCACTACTAAGTGGTGAAACAGAAAGAAATTGCCAGCAAACCCGGAGGTCTGCGAGGACTGGAGTTTGACATTCCTATTTGGAAGTTTTCCTTTTTCGGGTCCTGGTATTTCATTATTAACAATCTATTTCTCAACTCTTTTAGTCGTTTAAAAAAAAAAAATGTTTTTGTTTACAGTACATCTTTTTTTCATTTTTTTGGTATTACATTTGTTAGTTAATTTTTAATACTTTTTTTGTACTATTTGAAATCCTTTTTTTATCTTATTAACATTGTACTTTTTTGTGCTTCACTTATTATTCAGCTTGATCATTAATAAAACAATTCGCATTAAGTATCTTGCAGGGCCAGGACTCCAGCATTTTAACCCTTAAACGTCACATACTGTTCTCTAAATACAGTGCAGAATCCCTTAATTTCTCTCATCCAGTCGGTGCCTAATGCACATGCGATTTGGTTGTAACACAGCAGTTTTATTTTCTTTTAAAATAATTAACCCTTTACTGGTTGTTTTCCTTAGTTGTCTGGGTACTTTACTCTAACATTTTAGGTCGCACTGTCAGTATAAATAAAAAAGTGGTCTTTTCGGAAAACCGACTTGTTAATTAAGGGGTAAGGCACGCTCACTGAATCAGCAACTTTATCCCTGAAAAGTGGTTCTAATTTTTGTTTTGTTTTCTTGTCAATGTTGTCGGTGCCGTTTTCTCAGGTTAAGGCGACAAGGAACACGAGAGCAATACGGCTACAATGAGGTAACGTGGTATAGAAGAGCCCACCTTGGGTCGCTTTGCATTTTCCTCATGATGTAGGAACATTTTGCAGACGCTTTCTTTGTTTCTGTTCAAATGTTTTCAAAACAAGGTACTAATACAAGCTAGTACAAAGTAGAGGGCTGCAGCTAAGTATCTTTGGTACCTGGAGAAAGATTTATTGTCCAGGCCCACTGCCAATATACCAATAAGGCCCAGACGGTCCTAAGAAAACCCAGTCCCTGAGAAACAGTTGTGTTTGCCACCCCACCCCCACAGTACATAAAAATACAACTATTTTTAACTGGATTGTGGCTCTAACGATCTCACCAGTACAAACACAATTGTGAAAAAGACCAATGGCTTCTTTAAAGTTCAATTTAAATACATTCCTTTTGATCCAGACATAAATCAATATTGTCAATTTGCCAGCTAAGCCTGTTAAGATGTGTATCTAATGGCAGCCTAATTGAAACAGAAGTGCTTTAGAGAATGGTCCTGCCAACTAATATACAATCTTGTTTTGCATACAGCCACTTTTATTTATGTTGTTACTAAAACAATGTGTTAAACAAAGTGTATGAGTGTACAGAGTATGCGCAGAGTATACAGAGTGTATGAGTGTACAGAGTATGCGAAAACAAATTATTACCAACTTGAAATTTTCCCAGAAATGACAAAATGCATACTAGTGTTTTTTGTTTTTTTTTCTCCAACAGGTGGTCCTAAGGGGAGCTGGAAAGAAGCTAAGCCTTCTTGGAGTAAGTCTAATGCTTTCTGACGTTCCGACACCCACTTTTTAACAAATTGAATCTAATTCAGACTTCACTCACACCATTTACCGTTGTTATGCGGTTATAAAGTGAGGTCCAGGACAGCCATGGAAATCCCACAACACTGAGGAGTGTACAGAGTTGTACACAGTGCGTCGGGCTCCTTGCACACTGCAATAGTTACGGTTATGATCGTTTACCAATGCGTTCCCGGCGGTTGAGACAAGCGGCATAACCGCGCTTCGTCTGTTTAAAAGGTAGCATTTTACATGGTTTAAGTTGTGTGATGTCGCTAACGTGGGCCTCCCTGATATTTCAGCAAACGTGTGCGGTTTGCTTAGAGGAGTTCCGAACCAGGGACGAGCTTGGGGTCTGTCCCTGCTCTCATGCATTTCACAAGAAGTAAGTGTGAACGTCACTAAAAAACAGTGAAAAACCATTCTCCTACAATCAAACACAGTTCAGTGCACAGAGTGTCGCTGGACGAAGCATCCCGAACCCAGCAAGACGTCTATCCGCGAAGTGCCGTTGTCCCAAGACAACGCGCTGTTTTCACACCAGCTCTTCCCATTGTCTGTGCGGCAGGTGCCTGGTGAAGTGGCTGGAGATACGCAGTGTCTGCCCCATGTGTAACAAGCCCATCTGCAGACTGCAGGCAGATGCCCCACAGGGAGCAGAAGGTCCACAGGACCCACAGGAGGTGTGAGAGGAGGCCCCACAGGGAGCAGAAGGTCCACAGGACCCACAGGAGGTGTGAGAGGAGGCCCCACGCGCGGTGTCTGCCGTTTGTTTTTTCGCCATCTCCAAGCCGCATAAAATCCGGAGGGCGGTTCCCAGACTACGGAGCGCAAATACAACCCCCCCTCCCCCCCTGCACCACGCACACCGTAACTTATAAAGTATTTCCACTTGGCCAGCCTGAAATGAAGGTCGCGCGCTGCACATATTTGGCGTTACCCCTCGGTATGCGTCTGGAAAATAGCATACCGAGAGAAAGGCACTGGGCACAGTCAGGAGGAAAGGAGCTGAGACCTGGGCCTGTGTGGGGGACAAGCCCTGGATGCACTGAAAGGAGCTACCACCGTGCAGAGGTCTTACTTCTGGGTCACCTTACCTAGTGCCAACCAAGGGACTTGGCTTTAGTAACCCCTATCCAAAAAAAGTAAATAAATACATATAGACTGACTTACCTATTTCTAGTTATTTTGTATTGTTACTTGGTTTCAAATAAAGTGCAATGTTTTTGGTGGTATAAACAACTTCCTGTTTCTTCATATGCACTGATCGTAAACATTTCATTATACAGTACTACCCGCCACTATGGATGTAATTATTTGTGTGATATCCACAGAACCCTTTAAATTTTGGTCGTAATGTGATGAGGAGGAATCCATTTACAGTGCCTATAGCAAACATTCTCATAGACATTTTTTAGTTTGTTATGTAATAACCAGAAATCCTGAAACCCTTTATCTATACAACCAACTTTTTTTGTGTTGTGAAACAAATTCATTAAAATGCAAAAAAAAACAACTGTTAAATGTCTTAGCTGGATAACTATTCACATCCCTGAGGCAATGCTGGGCGGAGCGACCCTTGGCGAATCCTTTGGGGTAAGTCTTCACCAGGTATGCATCTTTAACGTGCAAAGTTCACCCATTCCTCTTCGCAAACTTGTTGAAGCTGTCATGTTGGACGAGGATCATTGGTGGAAAGCAATGAAAAAGTCTTGCCACGTGTTGAACGGATTCAAGCCTCTGCTTTTAACGGGCCACTTCAGGTCATTCGCTTTCAACGCACACGCTCTGACAGCGTGGTTGGGATCGTTGTCCTGCAGGGTCCGTCCCCGTTTTAGGTTTGATTTGCAGACTGAAGCAGGGTTTCCCCTTAAGGATTTCCCCAGATTCAGCTCCGTCCGTAAAGGATTTATCTCCCTCTTCATTTAAAACGCCATCCCTGCCTCACTCTATTCCGGACAAGCTTCTCAGTCCCAGCCAATGACAAGCATCTCATGTGGCTTGGTGCCTCATCGCCATGCCTCGCAGTAGGGATGGTGTTACCTGGGTGATGTGCGGTGGAGGGTTTGCGTCAGGTATTATGGTTTTAATATAGGTCAAAACCATTTTCGTTTCAACGGACCACAGAATCCTTTGTCACGTCCTTTCAGAGACACGCCTTTCAAGTAGGAGTATTTTTCCAAAATCCTTCTTTCCATGCAGGCCAGATTTCTGGCGTACCTGAACAACTGTTGACATAAGGACTGCGTGGCACACAGATATTGGGTTAAAAATGTGACATCAGTCATCAGCCTATTCAGAGCAATAGTGTGGCGGTACACATGTGGGCGAAAGCTAACGGCTAGGTTTTTTGACAGATATCGGCCAAAAGCTCGGTTGGAAGCATACAGTAACAGATAAGCGGTGAGGGAGTCAAGGTTCAGAGTTATCTAAATGAAGTCTCCACCCAGAGGAACGTGGTAACACTGCCATACTGTAATAAGTGGCCTTTAGCGTCATTGGCTCAAGCATAACCTTCTGGCCCTCGCGGCACGGTTTGGCGAGAGCAGGAACATTTTGGTTATGATAAATAAAACAAAATGTTTTATTAAAGGAAAATCCACCAGAAATTCTCAAAGAAATGTTCCAGGGCTTATAGGTTTAATACCCATAGAAGTTTAAAGTAAAACTACGTTGGTTCGTTTCGGTTTTATGAAAGCCAATTGCAACTGGTCCATCATCTCTGACTTACACACTAAATTTTCATTTTGATCCACAGAGTTTAAAACCTACAACAAAAACACATTTAACGTAATGACCGCATTATGGGTTTTTTGTTCCACTGTAAATTAGCATTTAATATCTCGTTTATAAAATGTCAATTTTGCTTCAACTTAGTTATTTAATGAAGAAAGGGTTAATTAAGAGTAATGACAAATGTTTTATTTAATTTGTTATATATATTATTGGCCAGAAACCTAGGAAGAAACCTATAAAAATGAATGCTACTTTATAACTGGCAGGTAAATGCTTTAAATCAACATATGGATAGAATGTAGAGAATGGAATACTTGCTTTGTTAACAGTACACTTCACAATTCAAAATGTGTCTCCGATTACTTGGCTGTGTGTGTTTTAAGTGCAGTATGTATGTATATGTGATTTTCTGTGGAATGTTATTTAATTAATCTGAACGCTACAGATGTGCAGTACGGAAGGGTTTTTGCAGGACGCGCGCACACGATTTCTTTCATTTTTGGACTAATTTCGCAAAACACTTTCTTAAGTGATCAGAAAGAGCTAGCATGTATCAATTCTGTTGCATATTTTTCCATTCACAATGTGGTTTCCATTCACAAGCACAACTGTGCATGTTAAAACTACAAAACATGGCTAGTCCGATATCGCGGTTGACTACAAAAAGCATACATTTTTTCAATTCATGAGAATTTGAGGTCCCGCAACATTTTAATCCTTACCAGACACAATGATAAAAGTACTAGGCTAGCATTATCACACAAAGTAACAAGGATGTCTCCCTCGCGTACAGGAAAATGTCCTTCAAGATTCTACCCTGACAAAACAGTGGATTGTGATCATGTATTTCATGTATTTAAGCCTCGCTTCCAAGCTTGTCACGGAGACAAAAGTAAATGCAAAGCACCTGTGAGGGCATGGGAGGCAAACGCCTTAGAATTCAGTCACAAATTTACAGCTTGACCATGAAACGGGAGAGGCGGTCCCAGCCGCGGCTGAACGTAGGATGACCGCTTCCCCCTGGCTCTGGAGTCCTCTGACCAACGCAGAAAAAAAGGCCAGGCAGACGGAACTGTGACGGGGCCCGCTTCAGCTGGCGGCCTGGGGGCCCTTGGCTTCCACGTAATCCAGGGCCTTCTCCTTCACCGCCTGCACGCTCTCGGCCGTGCCATGCCTCTTCTCGTACTCCAGGTAGCGCTTGAAGAAGAACTTGATCCGCTTCACTGCCACACTCAGGTGGATCACGCGATCAAATAGATCCCTGAAGAAAGCAAACAGCCACCCAATCAGCCAGGTCTTATTCTAATTCCAACATTATAGGGTGCATTACTAAAGACAATGTAAAATTTGCTAAAGTTCAAAGCACATAGCAAAGCACCTCAATTAATTTCTTAGCTTACCAGCATAAAAGATTTTAAGACCAAGACAATCTATAGATTTAAAAAGACAGTCCTAAGTCTTCCCTAATGGGAAGATCATATTGTGAGCATCTGAGTGAAGATTCAGTGCTTGCTGGATCCCAGTGTGCTGGGAATTCCAGTCTTGTTCCAACTGCTTTACAAGAACTCTAGTGGCTGATATTCAGAACACTACCTAAAATGGCATTGCAAGGACACAGGCTTCATAACCAACTCAGAACAGCATTTTGAGCCTTTACGCCGCTCTTTGGTAGGCACAACGTGAAGCTGATCAAACGCTGGCAACCATCAGACACATTGTCAGATATTTCACTGGGCATGTCGAAGCACGTCAGTGCACCCACACATCAGGAGCCAAATGGTCTCAGTAATTGCAACAGATTTCTTGCTGATATAATATCTGGCTATCAATATATAGTCAAAGAGGCAAAAACCTGTAAATTTATTAAATTAATTGCTAAAACCAGGGCTTAAATTTGTAGTACCGAATATTGGAACGCCAGATCTGCTACTCACCGAACTTCCTTCTGAGTGCCGTGTTTGACCATCACGTCGATGTACACGGACCACAGGTCTGTCCGTTTGGGATAGTTGGTGAGCGTCCTATCCAACATGGACTTGCCACGCTCCGGGTCTCCCCACTGAAACTCCAACTGAGCAAACTTTGCGATCAAATCCACATCTGGAGAAAGAGGAACAGTCTCAGGACCCACAGAAGGTCAGTAAAGCACCTTCATTAACACAGATTCAAGATTCACTGAATTGGGCAAGTGGAATTCTGTAATGAAACAAGGCCGACAACACCAGGCCTTCTCAAAGTAATTCGGTTTCGTATCTAAATGACATCATGGATCTTACGCTCTTTGTCTGGGAGGCTCTTGAGCGCCCTCTGCAGGAGGGCATGAGATGCATCATTCTGGCCCTGCTTGAGGAGGAAGGTGCAATAGCTCAGCCATACGCCCCTCTCCTGGCGGAAGCGCTTCACCATGCTCTTGTACAAAGCCTCTGCCTCCTAGGGAATCACATAGAAGACCATATATAAAAGAGAAAACCGAGCAGCATATCAAAAGCAGCAACAAGCACTAATACCTGTGGTCTGATATCGAAAAATTGTCAGTATCATATATTCATGTTAAAATTGTAATGGTTCCAATAGGACAGAATCCTTCTGGTTTTTGATATGCAAATATCCACTTATTTTTATCTAGAACTTCGATCATTTCAATTCTGGCTTTTATACATCTTTGGCCAACACTACTTTGAAACTTAATTAAATCCCTTGCAATCATTAAAGTCTCTTATGTTGATTTTAAGAATACACAGCTGTCCTTCCGTAATCCAATCCCCGTCACCATTCAGTCTACATCAATAGCATTCACACCTTTTATAAGCCGACAAATGTTTTGGGGGGGCACATCCGCAGAGCTAACTAAGCCGGGTCACCTTGTGCTTGCTGGACTTGGCGTAAATGTCAGCCAGCTGCTGGTAAACGGGCAGGGGCTCGCAGTACTGCAGCGCTCTCTCGAAGACCTTCTGCAGGCTCTCCTCCGTCCCGTAGAGGTTCTCCAGGTTGAGCAGGGCCACCCACACGTTCAGCTTCTCCTGCTCCTCCCTGAGCAGCGAACAGACGAGGGAGGGACCCCCGGGCGTCACTTTATGTGAACAGAGGCCTTCTTGTAGCAGAATATCAGTAACTTTGTCCGTATATTAACAGAGATAGAACTCAATGATGATGATGATAATTTCCATAACAGAGGAATCCGAGGACCTGACCTGAAGGAGATGGTCTTCAGCGCCCTCTCAGCCACGGTGCGGGCCTGTTCTATCTCGGTGGCCTGCAGGTGGAAGGCCATGTACTGAAGCCACAGCAGGGAGCTGTCCGGCGAGCTGAGCACCAGCCGCTCGAAGCTGCTGGCCGTCTGCGGCCGGTGGCCGGGGTCCATCAGCTCGCTCTCCAGCTGGGACAGCTGCTTCTCGGCCTGACGTTTCTCCAGCTCCTTCGCCTTCCGGCTCTTCTTCTGGGGCTGATCAACACAAAGGGCGAGCGTGGATAAACCGTTCGTGTGCGTTTCGACGTAGCCGTGCAGAGGCGGCAAAACTCATTTTCGCCAAGTTTTATTTATTTCAAACGAATCATGAAGGCCACATGTGGCCAATTCCATCATGCAAATCTGCCCGGAAAAACGGGGAAATAATTTCTCGATTTATTGATTGATACATTTGTGTGCACCGTGAAAAGAACAAGATCATGCACTGGGGCGCTTACTTTGGCCTTATCTTCCTCTTCCTCCTCCTCCTCCTCCTCCTCCTCGTCGCTGGGGTCTCCTCTCTGCGTGGAGACGGCTGGCCGTAGAGCGTCGAG
>JAOYSI010000116.1:5627-38869 GCA_025775065.1 Hiodon alosoides | reverse complement strand
CAAAACATATTTGACACTTGCCTGGATGGACGGAGTGACAACTGACAGCGGTAACCGTCTTGCTCGAGAACACAACACCTGGAAAACACAAAAGTCAACTTGCAACAAAATAAAATATATATACACAAACAAGAGGAGGAATTCGGGCACACTGGATTAAAAAAAAAATGTATCAACAACTCCCGAGTGCAGAGAAACATCATCATTGTCCCCCAAGCCAACTCAAAGCCAACCCCAACATGAGAAAGGCAGAGAGATGCAGACCTGACCAGCTGGCCTGCAGAGTACTTCTCCAGGGGATTGGGCCTATAGGAGTCGGTGAGGTCCACCACCGTCACGCAGCCTGAGCACCTGAACGGCAGGTTCACGATGAGCCCGACGTGCTCCACCACTTTGCGCACGACCCCGAGGGTCACCACCCCTGGGGTTATGCGGTACACGCCTGGAAGAGAGAGGAAACCTTTCAGCACCGACGATGGATGAACAGGACAATTACAACTATACAGTTGGAGAGTTTTGTGTAATGAAAACTTGATTTCTGGCACTTTTGTGTATACACTAAACATTAGTTGTCCAGAAACATAATGCAAACTTTATAAGCAATAACCTTACCTGTTAGAGACAGACACAGAACTTTCCTCAAGTGGTCGAGTCCCACAACTTTAGCTTTCAGTGCCTGTCCCAATTTAAATAACTTTTTTGGATGCTTAGCCTCCTAAAAAGGAAAAAAAAATAAAATAAATTTATATATTTTTTGAGATTCAAAATAAATAATCACACGTAATAGAAATAACCTAAAAAACATGGCTTACTTTAGGGACAAGAGTTGTGGCAAGCAACTCCACATTCCCATTGATCGAGGAGGTCACTGATACCTCCAAACGTTTCTTCTGCAAATCATACTGGGTACATAAAAAAAAAGCAAAACAAGGATTACAACAAAACTGACGCACCAACTTCAGCACAAAAAACTAAAATTGTGCAGTCCAAAAAAATTAAAATCACACTTGTATCACCTTCGACACAAAGCATGTGACCTCTTCGCCGGCCTTGTAACTCCTCAACTGTTTCGCCGTCCTCACACTTGTAAGACAGGCGTCTTCTTTCATCTTGCTATGGGGAGTGGGGTCAGACAGGGGAGGTATGAGGCAATACTGAAACTGCAAACGGCTGTGAAATATGAAGCCATGAATACTGCACTCTGGAGGGTGCAACCTGAGAACTGCAAAGGCTGCAGTGCTGCTGTACATTAGATGACACCGTTCAAAGAATTCCCTCAGCTCTGGGAAATCCCAATGCCACAGAATACTGGGACGTTGTCTAAACAGGTTCTCAACCAGGGGTGTTGGTAGTTTTCAACCACGGAGTCCTTACCTTGGGAGAAGGGTCAGTTCGGGGATCGTGAAATGGAAGTTGGGGTGGGTAATTGGCAGAAACCTAATGAAAAATGTAAGTTTTTACTACATACAAAAAAAACAGCCCTAACGGACAACTGGCAATGCAATACCGTTCCAGCATTTTTTAAATAAAAAAAAATCAAGGAACCCGTTTCAATCGAACTCAGTTCAGGCGTATGGACAGCCGCCGTGAGCGCCAACGCAATGGAGTCGCACCTATGGCTGCAAGCCTCCCTCCCGCCGATGATCCTGGCTGTGACGGTGCTGCCCATCTTCAGGGTGGAGGTGGGGAAGCTGCCTGGATTCACCGTCTCCTGGACCTCAGAGACGTGAACGCTGCCTGTGACGCCCTCCCCGAGGCCGAGGAGAACGCTGTTGGGCCGGACGGACTTCACCGTGCCGGTCACCACGTCGCCCTTGCGGTAGGCGTGTTTGGGGCCTTTGGGCCCGCCGTGCGGGTCGGACGCCTTTGGGGAGTGAGACGGGGTGGACGGAGAAACCGACACCAGGGGGAGGCCCCCGAGTTCGTCGCAGCTGGCTTCTTTGACGGACACGGACAAGGTTTTCCCCACGGAAAGCTTCTCGGAGTCCAGGCGGGACGTCTCATTTAGATGGTTGGTTGAGTGAATAATGGTCAGATGGCTGGTGTCACCCAGCGAGATGACGGAAAAATCCCCATCCACATATTGGACTTTTGCTGAGAGCGTGGAGTTTTCACTAAGCTAGAAAAAAAAAAAAAAAACTACTTGTTACAATTTATTATCAGGTAAAGAGTTGTTTTTTTTTTATTGATATTTACTAGTTATTTTAAAATAAAACTACAATCATAATGCACCATACATATTGCAGAATGTTACATTCTGAAAACAAGAATTCTAACCCAAACCAAACAAACCTGTTCAAGCGAAAACCAAGCTGTTCTGTGCCGGCAGCACAAACCACCACCCAGTGAGCGCTCCACCAATGACAAGTGACTAGAATTTAATTACACGTCTTACAGCCAGATGGCAACAGCCTGTACTCACACTCTTCTTCTTTGCCACCAGTTCTGGAGCAATGGAGACGTGAACGTGGCAAGCGGAGAGGTCTACGTGAAGCACGGCGGCTGTGACCCTCTGCCCCGGGGTGACCGTCACATCTACGACAAAGTCACATTTATTACTCATTTTGAGCCGAGTGGAATTAAGCACGCCTCCGCCAGAAGGCCGCAGAACCGCGTTCTCACCGGCCCGCTGGTGCTTGCTAGCTGTGATGACGCCTTCTTTGAGCTGGTCCGACGCAAAGCTGACGGAGCCGTCGTCCTTGACCTCGTCCACCGTCAGTTTCAACTTCTGACCCACCGTCAGAGAGCAGAAGAACTGGAGCCCCTCGGAGTCGTCTAAAAACGCAAGGATGGGAAACCGTCAAGCGGCCAGCGTCAGACACAACCAGGAACTGCTGACTAAAATACACTGCAGGGGCAGCACCTTTACTGCGACACTGGAGTATCCTGTTACCGGCTCTGAACCAGGACTAAATACCAGTTACGTGACGCGTGGGCTACACATAGGGCGTTGATATGTACAACGTAATCGTTTTACGTCGACTGTTTACGCATGGCGAAACCCCAGATCTGCCAACATCGAGAAATAGTTCGAGTACCATTCCTCCAACCTCACGTGAAAAAGAAAAAGAAAAAAAAAAAAAACTCAAATGTTTGACTATTAAACGACGCAGACTTTAATAAAACACAGGGTTTTTATTTTATTTTGCTGCTTGGTTTGAATCTCCGTTCTTTTGATAACAAAACCTGAATGTAGGATGTTGCCTACTCATCTCCAAAAAAGTTCAAAGTGGTTTCCATCAGTGAATCTTCATGCAGAGTCACTTTCACTAAAATCATGAATCTAAACAGAGCACTTACAGCATTAATAATCTACCAATCTGAGTGGTTAAGTGCTTTCACAAGCTATTAATACTACCAGTTTATATAAGAATGAACGGTGCCTATCGAGGGTAAATTTACAATGCCACTGAAATTTTATCTAATGACAAGCTAGCTGGCTAACTTCTGTTCATTCAACACTACCCACTAGCAGCTGAGAAGATGCTGTGTTCTGTATATTACGTGCTAAAGACCACTTGGGACAATCAGAATACACTTTCCTCTGGTTTTAGTCGCTCAACACTATTACAAACTGTCAGTGGCAGTGGCTGGCGCCTGTCAAGATGAGAAGCGGCATGGGTGGAGTCAATTTACTACACCCAAGAACTCTCAAAAACGGGCAGATCCCCCAGGTTATAATTTAGTCTATAATATTTTAACCTCTAAGCATGCGAGGAACAGAAAAGGGACTATTGGTCGACAGGCCTGAAATCCTATATTCTCTCAGAGTTCGGGGGGGGGTCCCGTTAACACCCTTACCCGCGATGGCCATCATTTCCATCACCGCCTTTCTCTCCTGCAGGCCCTGCACCAGCCTGCCCAGGGAATCTCCCTCCTCAGCACTGAGCTCCGACACCTTCAGGTTGACCAGGAACCTGCGCTTCTCCTCGTCCAGCTCCGTCACTTTGGCCACCACGGTTTGGCCCAGTTTGAAGAAGTCCTCGGTGCTAGCCACAAACATGTCCGCCATGGCCTGGACGCGTCAGAAAGGGGCAGCAAAGGGTCACCACCAGTTCAGTGGAATCATGGATGAAACCAGAGTTCAACCAGAGTTAGCGGCAGACTGACACGGCTCCTTGCTTGTAAATATACTCACAGATTTGGGGGCCAGACCGACCAGCGCACAGGGGAACTCCACAAACACCCCGTAGGGCATGATGTTCTTGATCCAGCCCGTGAGCTGCATGCCCACCTGGATGTCCGAGAACTCTCTGGCCACGAGGTTGCCCTCCAGAGCGGCTATTAAAATGGGCTTCTTCGTTAGCGTCTTCCCAGATCATCAAGGACCAATAGTAAAACAAAGTCCTGTACAACTACATTCTAGACAAGCCTTCCTTCAGCCATTTACATGTTGATATTTATTTGTGTTGTCCAAAAACACTCCTGTATGCTTATATTCATACCAGAGCATGCATAAGTTACCCTCGAAGTTTAGTTAACGTACAAATATATTTAAAAAACAACAAGGATACGATGTTCTGCTTTGACTTGCTGAGGCAGACCGCGTTTGAGACAAGGTCTCCCTCCCTCAGCGCCCCCCACAGGAGGCCGCAGTTGGAGGTGTGGTCAGATAGGTGGGCGGTGGGGAGCAGAGCCAGCGTTTCCTCGGGGAGAATGGAGACTTCCAAGCCGTTGGGAAGCTTGCTCACTACCCTGGCCTCCACTTTCTGCAAAGAGCCAAGCGGTAAACAGGCCGCGTACATGCTCAACACGCCCAACGGGGGCACTCAGACAGGGCGTTTCTACAAGTACTTAAAGTATTAAAGACAGGTCATGCATAAAACTATAAAAAGGAAACAAGCTAAATAAATCAGTATATAAAACAATTCCCTTTCAAGTGAAAAAGATTAAAGGCATCTTCCTAGAAGAAATCTTAACGTGATGCATTGTTTAAACCTTTAAAACATCTGTGTGTCAGGCCTTTAAAATACTGCTAAACACCTGGATTTTTCACATTCCACCTATTGTATAGGTTAGCATCCCCAGAGCAAGTCCCGAACTCCGAAAAAGTCGTCATGCTGTACCTTTCCAGTTTCGAAGACAAACTGGGGTTTTTGAGGGTCCTCCCTTTCCTGGTTCAACACCGCCTTGAAAGACAGGAGTAGTTTCTCTTGGTCCGCATCACACGACAAGACCTTAGCCTTCATGACCTGGGTGTGAAAAGACGGCGCCGATGATCACTTCGGAAACCAAGTAGGACCAAACTGAACGGAACCGCTCATCTTTAACGCTCTAAACCCGCCTTAACCCGATCGAGCGTCCCAAAGGGCGCCGGGGCCTGCAGCTCGACTGAAGTCGCGTCTGCCAGCTGGGCACACAAACCTGGCCGGTGTAGAACAGCTTCTCGGGGACCACCACCGGCTCCGCGCTGAGCTCGGATACGGGGACCAGGCCCTTCACGTTGCCGTAGAAGCGGACGATGCACCCAAAGTCCTTTGCGCAGACGATGTAGCCGTGGGAGACCTTCCCCACCTGGGCGTCGGCGTAGCTGCAGATCAGGGGCAGAGGGGAGTCCAGCAGTGTCTTTTTCCTCGTCAACACCAGCTTCCGCTGTTTGGGGTCTACGGACAAGACCTGCGTGTGCGTGCGTGTGTGTAAAAAAACTTAATAAACATACAATATACACACGGTCAATCCATTACAAAAACTCTTTTCCTATTAAACAGTGGCAAGATTAGCAGAGATTAAATTAAGTTGCCATAGAAATATTTATCAAACAAGTATCAAAGTTAACCATTTTAACAACAATTCAAATCTGGAACAAGTTGGAAGATAAAGCTCAAGCTACAAATAAATTCTACTCAACACTAGTGGTCTTCTCAGATAATCAAGTCAGGCTTCATCTGTTGATGCTTTAGTGTTTCAATAGCCTTGAATAAGTTCCCCGCCAGCACTGCATACAAAGCCTATATTTTTGCACGATTGGCTCTAAAAAGCTAAAAACCAAGCCCCCACCAGTGAACCAATCAAACTCTTCTCTTGGCTCTAGGGGGCGATGCTGTAGAAAGCTCAGGCTGTAAATCGTTTCACACGCCACCCACGAATAAGAAGTCATTGAAACTGACCCGACACTTGACTTTGTTTCCAACGCTGTACTTCTTTTCCGGATTCTTCAGGACGATATCAGCCAAGTGAGTCCTAGGTACCATCCCTTTGATGTGGCTTGTCACCTTCACCAGCATTCCAAAGCTCTGCATGGACGTCACTGTGCCCTGAAAGGCGGGGGAACGGGCAAATTAAACTGGGGATACGATCATCGTATCGCCAAAGACCGCGCTTAATTATTTGCGCCAGTCGACCGTGTTCACGACATCACCGATTCTCGTACCTCCACAATCTGTCCGGCTTGAAAATCCTGGTATTTCAGAAAGGGCGACTTAATAGTGCTCCTGCGAGGAAACGAAAAGGCAGCTTTTTTTTTTAAACCCTTGATCAGTTACATTCCATTCAAGCCATTCATATTACTCCTCAAAAAACACACATTCTATATATAAAAGACTCCATTAACAAAGCTATGAAGTGCTGGGTTACTTTCCCAACTAATACAGGTTTTAAAAAGGAACCGGGCAAGGTGTAAAACAGAGACAGAATAATTAATCAGTCCTAGGGTCTGGCTATAGAGTTCCTTGGTCTCTGCAGTGGACGGAACTCACATGCGCAAGCTGACCATATGCATCTGCTCCAGGGGGCTGAAGTCCATAATTCTGCATTTGTGGGACAGTCTGGCCCTGATGTGGTTGGCGTTGAAGGGCTCTCGCGTTTCTTTCAGGTTGTTTTTCTACAACGGGCACAAAAAAAAGAAACGACCATTTTTAGTATCCTACAAAAAAAAACTCAGACCATCACCACGACACACACCCAGGTAATACCGCCCCGTCCACTCCATGGTGAGGCACGCCGAGATGCTAAAGACGTGGGGCGCAGACTCACGTGCGCGAAAACAAGAGTCTTGTCAGGCAGCTCCAGGGTGGCCCCGGAAAGGGAGTGCAAGGCGGTCATCTTGCAGTCGTGCAATACCTCCCCGACCCGCTCGCTCAGCACAGGCTGCACAGGTGCGCCCCCTGGCTTCAGAAGGTGGGAGCGCAGAGACAAACCCACAGACTTTGTGGACGGCTCCACGAACAGCACGCGTGCTTTTACCTGCCAATCAGATGTGAAAAGGAAAAGCCAGATTAATCAGAATGAAGGACTTTCCAGTGCTGTTATTTTTTTTATGGATTCCCATGAGAGCTAATAAAAATTTAAAAAGAGACTGAAATGCAATACTTGAGGAATTTGTTTTGGCAAAAAGACATTTCAAAGTATACAAACAGTTGTTACCCTAACTTGAACCCCTTTACACTGCATTGCTTTCAAAAACAATTTTAAAAACCATAGCATGGGTGTTCTTCACATTTCACAAAGAAAAAATAATTACGCTCCTTTAGCAGAGTCAATAGACAAAAGTACAACTGAAGCCATTACTGCACAGATATGCACATATAGCATAGTAATCATCTCAGTTTTCTGCACTGCTGAGTAACAGAACGGACATTTTCAACAGTTTCTCACATTATCTCCAGGACTGTACTTGGAGCCCTCATCCACGTGCATGAAGTCCACAGTGCCGGTGAAGGAGCCAAGGAACTCCAGAATTAACCCATGAGGAGTGACCTCAAATCCAAGAGAACGATCAATGTTAGACCATGATTCCACCTTTGCATGTACCAGATTAACCTCTTAAAACGACATACAATTATCTGCAGTGTGTCTCCTTCAGTAAACATGAAAGGTAAAACATTGAAGAAAACTTTTTTTATAGACCACGTTATAAGGAAACTCCTCCGTATATCAAAACTTGATTTTTGTATTAGTTTATAGCTTAGTTAACTTCTTAGTTCCACTAATAACTACATAGAAATTTACCTCCTTTATCTGTGCTTTGACCAAAAGTCCAGGAAGAAGATTACTGAGGGTCCAGCCATGCTGGATCTCGGCATAAGAACGAGCAATGGCTGAAGAATTGACGGAGAGGCGGATGATTCGACCGTCGTTTTTCACCTCCTCCAACAGACAGGACAGATACTGCCCCACTTTCAGCTCTGCACCAACAACAGATCACATTTTATTAGCAGAACGACCCACCACAGAAGTACTACATACCACTGAAGTCCATGTTTCCATTATATAGCTGTTTATAGTGTGGAGAAAAACAACAAAAACATTCACAAGCATTTAGCCAGACCACCATTAGTGCTACACACAGTCATAAATAATATTCACGAACTAAATTACCACATACCAGCCTGTTTTGCAGAATCATCTTTTTCCTTTGGTTTTGGCAAAAACGCTTTAGTTCCACTGAGACCGATGTCAACCAGAAAGCCATGATCCTCAATGCTCTCTACACAACCACTCAGCAGCTACACAAAAAAGGAAATTAACAAATGCAAAGAAACCGTTCCCCAAAAAAATGAATGAAAGAACAAACGACACTATAACATTAATGCAAGGAACTGTACTGAATAATCTGACGACAGATTTAGTTTAATGACACTAAAAAAAACAAGCTAAGCACCATAAAAAGATGGTACTTAATTCTGAGGCGGATATTCACTCACCATTCCAGCTTTCAGAGAGCCTGCACTCAACCGCTTGTTTACTTCCTTGGGGTTTATCGACAGCTTAAGGCTCACATGACCCCCTCCAGGGGCCCCCAGACTGGACACAACACAACGCACCAACATCCCAGGATGCAAAAGACTAGGAAAAGACTGTATTTCCTGGTAAACAGGCAAAAAAGAGGCAGAGATGTAACAAAATCACATTCCAAGTATATGACGTTGTTAAAGAACAATATCAAATAGTCCCATATAAACGATAAGGCCTAACGTGTGACTTACCTCCAGATTGTCTTCCAATTCCAGCTGAGCTTTGAGGGCCTTTGTGTAGGCATCTGAGATGTTACCGATGTGGAGGTAGCCTGTGAGTCCACTGGGAAGGCCAACGGTCACCTCGAAGTCTGTCACCTCTTTCACGCAGCCAAGGAGCAGGGTCCCAACTTTGAGGTCCTGAAACCGAGAAGAAATGTCAATCTTAGTTGCGGTCATTTGCATTCGAGGACACTAAACACAAAGAAAGCCACCTGAGATAAAGGAACATTATAATTATAAAGGTCCATTCTTCCATTGCTAGAATGTAGAGGTAAGCCAAATGGCACCCTTCCCCTTAAATGATGCAGACTCAGTGGGTGGATAAAAAAAAAGCTGCCTCCGTTCACTTACCTTCAAATGGAGAATGTCTACAATGGTGGTGGTATTGAGTTTCAGCGCCGTCTCTTTAAAGGTCTTGCGCTTCTTCGCAATCGCCTCGCCATCCTGCTTTATTAACTTTCTTTTCTTATTTTCTTCGGGCTCATGCGTCTAAAATGAAACCAATAAATACATTAGTTAGTGAAGTAAAAGGAGTAATATTAATCTTACAATTTGGCAGAACGTAATTGAAGAACAAACCCTAACCCTCACAAAAGTTTCCCCTTAAAATTAATGTGATTTTCTAACTACTTTCTTACCTGGAACAGGTTGTCCAGTTCAACGTTCTGCCTAACAGATTTGCTTCCAGTGGACTTCTTTGATGGACCCCCACGTGGAAAATCCTCTTCGACTGATGCCATGATGTGTACTAACAAAATTAAATTTATGGTTAACAAACTACACCAAGGCTGAGTTGAATTCCTTTTGATCAAACTAGTCAGCTATCCACCAACAGACCTTTACAGCTAGTACGTGAAGGTAGTAGATAGTAGACGGTAGCCAACGACTATTTTCGCTATACAACTAGCCGTTTAGTCAACAAATTCCTATGCAACACTATCGAATATTAGACCCTTTAAATGAAAACTAACGCAGTTGATACATCTTTTTAATAGTCAAGCAACAACTACTGCGCACCGAATCAATACTTGCACGCAGATAATCTAGCACTAAAAAGCCCATACTGTAAAAATATATAAAGTCCTACATAATTTGACTTTATTGCAATACAACACGTATGCATCATAGCTTATCATGGATGGGAAGGTAAAACAAAATACTTTCGGTAGCTACCTCAATATCTTCAATTCTTCAACTGCACATTGAAACCTTAAAAACTCACATGTGCGTGCCCTGGAAGCAAATGTCGGCTTTTCAAGTATCCAATAGGACCGTACATTTTAAATGATTAACACTTTCTACGACCAGTCATATATTTGCATCTTCAGAAATAGGCGTTTACATGTTAAGATCGACAGACAATTGGTCCATTAGTAAGCGTCAGAGTTCCTTCATTGGCCTATGAGGTGTTTTGTCTCCCCAAATAACCTGGTTTAGGGTCAATCGTCTAAGAGAAGGCGGTACTTCCTTTACAGATATATGAAGGGCACTACGCTGAATTGAAGAAGAGGTCGTGTAAGAGCAGGTAGGACTTTTCTGAAATGTATTATGTCCACGTGAAATAAACAAAGAAACAGTAAATGGTTATAAATATTGGTGTTTTAAGATATCCAGTTGCCAACTAGCACCTCCAGGTAGAAACCGAATCGTTTACGGATGTGTTGGTTTTTGCGGTGTTTGATATATCAACGAATGATTGCCCATAATGTAGCTTGTTGTTAGAAGGTGAAATTCTTATTTAACTAAATGCGTTGTGTGAAAAAATAAAACACTAACTAAGTGGGTGATCCACGGCTGATAGTTTTGAGAAGTATTCTGTTCCTGTAGCTAATGGCCTTAGAAACGGCCTTCGTGATTGTTACTGCTACTGCTAAGGCGCATGTCAGTATAATCATATTTACTTTATATATTAAATTATATATTTAAATGACTGGCCCAAGTTGCAACAGACACGTCGTACAACATCTCTGTACCGAACGGTTTGAGGTTGGACTGCACCTTGCCCTTTACAGTTCTACTTCTTTTCCCCTAAAAAAGATTAACCATGACGGGGCACGATGCTGGAGCTCAACACCAGTTTACTGGATTTGCAAAGTACTTCAATGCGTACACCATTCAAGGCAGGAAGAATGTAAGTCATTAAAGGCTAGTGTTTTTTTTTTTTTCGTATGACAATTGTATAAAAGAGTGTATAATTTCGTTGATTTGTTTGATCTTCTGTCTGACAGCATTTCAAATCCAGTTTAGCATAATTCTTATGATGTCGTACATCTTCCAAGTCGATCTCTTATTTTTGCACTCATTTTATAACTACTTTTTTTGTTTTCAGTGTGTGTTGGCCACCTATGCAGGTGTTGCTGCAATTTTACTCTTCCTAAAATTTAAGCCTAAGAAACAGAAGCAGATTGCAGATAAGTAAATGGTAAGTAATATCAGTTGCATCTTAAAACTATGTACTAAAGATACATTCCATCAGCAATTTCTGTAGATGGATGTTTTTAAGGCTTGCACTGGTACTGCATCACTAAGTTATTCAATTGATAAATTTCCTTTTTGAACTCTGCTTGACAATCGCCACAGATTTACTTTCGATGTGGCAAACTACCTATCCTAAGTCATGATGACCTTGGAATACTCGTTATGTATCCAATACTCATTTTGTTGTATATTCTTTTCAGTGTTTCCTGTCTCTGCTCTGTTCTATAGAGCAAGAAGTACCTCTCTGGATTTGTGTGAAAACCTTTTCTGATTCCATCGGTTCCACAATAAAAATATGTAACATTTCAAAATGTCCTTTGTGTTCTTATGATGAACCTTTTATTTTTGCTGCGTACATATTTTATGAGACTACACACTGACAATGATTCCGGATGAGATTTATATAACGAGTAAGAAAGACTTGAAACTTAAATGTCAGTTAAATGAAGGTTTCTTGAAAATCACAGGGAAGTGGCATTTAATTTATTAATGCCATTTTCTTTGGTTGTAATGGTAGGATAGGACAGCTCTTCTATATTAAGCTATGGAGGCAAGTCTTAATGTGCAGTGTATGTGTGCACACATAATACAATTTTATAAATGTTAAGGACAAGAAGCCTAAATAATATTCTGATAGAATAAGTCATACATGTTCTAGGTAGTAACTACTTGGTGGTTTCAGACAGGTGAATTTTGCCTGTTTTTAGTAAGATTTTTGTAAAATTGAGTCCTATGTTATGAAACCAGAAGATATAGAGAGTAGGAGTATAAAATTTTATATGCTAGGCCCTGACAACTGAGCATTTCAATCTAGCAACTACATTTTATTAGTAGATTAAAGGAAGATAACTGATGCCATTAGCTAAAAACAAAAACATTTATATGTACATGAATGTGTCAACATTTATTCAATTGCAATTGAACATACAATGCATTATACTGGAATAGTCAACTCTGTTTATTTTGTCTTTATTTTGATTTGCAGAAAAAAAAACCAGGTATTGGCATTTAAAAAAAAATACAACATATGTACAGCAGAGCAGCAGGAAAGGACAGAAAAACTAATGACATGAACCACACAATAATAATAAACTATATTACGAGGAAGGGTTTTTTTTCTGCAAAATGATTAAAATGTAAATGCAATGTAAAACAAGATAATAAAAAAAAATCTACATTTACATATATAATGTTTTTCCAGTATGACGACATTATGACACAAAAAGGGTGTTCCCTTATCTCCCAACAAATATCCAAATTTGACATTATCAACAATTATTGGAATTTTAACTCACCGGACAGCCAATTGCATAATCCTTCCTAAAATATTACGAGATATTTACATTCATAGAAAATAAACGTTCAATAGTGTCAATATCCTGATTATAAAAATTACAGTCACTGATTTTTATGGAGAAACTTGTTACAAGGATACATGTCATTCATTATTTTAAAGTGTACTTCTTTTGCCTTGGGTGTTAGTGGGGCGGACAGATAATATTAAAACTGAATTGTAATAATTCAGTTTTAATATTTTTTTTACAGAACAAAAAAGTAGTTCCTTACTACGCGTTCTGGATAGAATACTAAAGTTACCTCTCAAAACCGTCATGGTTAATACGTAACTCACTCGTAATCTACCTATTTGCGACAACGTGTGCGACACCAGCTGTGAAGGGCAGGCATGCTTTACGTTTAAGATTGTTAAAATCGCGGGCTCTGGGTAAATTTAATACTGGGATTATGAAGTTTGTTAAAAACCACGAACTTTTTAAACTCCACAACACATTTCAGATACGATACTAAGCTTCTGGATGATAATGAAGCAAATATTGTGAAATAACTTAGTAGCTAGCCAAGTTAAGTAAGATGTAATGGATTTAATGATGGCTGAGTACCTAACCACTATTTGCAGTAAAATAACTTAAACCGAATTTGTATTTTTCACTTCCATAACATGGGTATGCACAGTATTTAATAGGCCATCGTCGTTTCCAACAGAAACGTTAAAAGTTTACTGACGTGTCAGTAACGAGCTATTGGCTAAATTGCTAGCTAAGTGGCTATAGCTAAACCGATACCGTGTATTTTCTTAAAACTACAAAATCCATATTGCCTCACGGTTTTTGTACCACTTGCCTGTTGCTGTGGTAATTTCAGTTGTTTTCTTTCCTACTTTTCCCGGGAGGATTATTGGATAATGGACTCCGAGTGCAACCCTTTTTTGTCAAATGACTTTCACGAAGAAGAAAAAACTGCAGTAGAAATTGACAGTAAAGTGGAAGCAATGGAACAGGACCTTGGGCAGGAGTCTATGTGTCAGTTGCGGAGTGACGAGTCGGAATTGGAAGCGGGCGGCGACGAACCTGATGATAACAATAAAGTCTGTCAGGAGCAACTTGGCGAAAACGATTTAACGTCTGTTTATGGTTCAGATGTGTCTAACGACGGAGCGTTAAGTGATGAACCTGACGAGGTAAATGATGGACTCATTAACAAGCGGCGCGTTTAGTTTAGTTTGATTGACTGTCACCTTGAAGCCAGTAGGCAAAAGTAATGTCTTGCTCCTGGGAAACGTTTACGGCTCAGTGATGTCTATACCAACGAGTAGATGATTTTATGTCATTTATAACTAACTGTATCTTAGCCTATCCTCCATATACGGAGCTCTTGCAATAACTTTTACTTTTCGGTATCGATGAATGTGGTCTCTCTTAAATTCAATCTTCTCCGTCTCCTAGCGTTCGTTTCCACTGTCTGAGTTGTACCCCTACATTCGCTGTGCACTCTGCAATGGGTTCTTTATTGACGCCACCACCATCACAGAATGTCTGCACACCTGTAAGTTCGCGAATTATGTATTTTTATTGGGTCTCAGGAGTTTTGCGGTTCATAGTGCTATGCATGTTTATAGTAACCGAGACAGGATATCTATGCACCATGGACTATTTAATTGGACACACATACAAATGTTAAACGCGTGAAGTTTAAGTTGATTTAACCTTCTGGTGCCTATTTCTGTCTGTAAATTCAGTATGTGCTTTGTCTCTAACCTATTTTTGTTAATGGACTGTATTTTGTTTTATTCAGTCTGTAAGAGCTGCATCGTCAAGCACTTCTTCTACAGCAATAGGTGCCCGAATTGCAATGTCGTTGTCCATCAAACACAGCCACTTTACAATATCAGGTATGGTATTCTGATGTTATGGCTGATTCTCACATTAGGTTATATATAATAAAATGCACAATGTATGCCATTTAAAGATCAGTCATTGCTTTGACAGAAACAAGCATGATGGGTTGTTTTTTTTAAATCAGATAGATCGATTTGTCATGTTCTACTCTCTTTAGGAGACTATAATGGACTGACATATGAAACCCTTATTACAAAAATCAACCTCCAAGAACCCATCAATGCTCTTTTGCAAGCTGTATTAAATCAGACGTTGACAGACAAATGATGCAATGCATTATTGATTCTGTTATAATTTTCACATGTCATTTTTTGTCACCAGACTCGACAGACAGTTACAAGACATTGTGTACAAGATGGTACCACATCTAGAAGGAAGTAAGTACCAAAGTTTGAAAACCAAATCCAACCAAATCTGGTCTGTTGAACATTGTTTTTTCTTTGTGCTCTCTTGCCTAAATAAAAAATACTTTTAAAACGAGGCTTGTTTTAATATAGTTTTTTTATTTTGTTTTGTTTTTTCTGTTGGGAAAGAAATGCTATGTTATTACACTTAGTTTTTATTTCTATTTTTTTTAGCGGAGAGAGGAAGACTGCATGACTTTTATAAAGAAAGAGGACTGGAGGTGCCAAAACCAGGTAAAGCATTTTCTTTGTGCATGTCTTTAATACACATCTGTAATTAGCAATTGTGTAGGTAAAACTGTGATATAAACTATTTGCCAAAGCTAGTAAATGGGGATTGATTGATCTGTATGTGACTGTGCTCACTTGGATACGTTGGCTATGTTTTTGTATGCACCTAAATCTTAAGCTTTCTCTTGATCCTAGGATGGCATTGCCTCACATTACGTTTGGGAATTGCTTGTTTACAATATAAGATGTGTTATAAGCTGGGTTTTATTTTTTTTTTTAGATGATGACTGAACTGGAATTAGTGGTGAAAATGTTGGGCATTTCAAACACATCAGGGAATGATGAAATCATAAATGGCTGAATCTCTAAAAAACACCAGGGATTGCTTACTATAACAGCTTTACTAAATCATGATTTAGTAGTTTCATAGTACCATTAAATTAGCAGGTGTAATGCTATTTCTTGTATCATAAAAACATAAGTATGAATGCGCATATATATATAGATACATGTAGTATATTCATGTTTACTTTTAGCTATGAGCAATATTTGGCCTAGGTGTAATTAAGAGGGGTTAACATATCAAATTATTCTGCACACCTGTGAGAAGATCAGTCAAGCCTGAATGCTGAAGTTGGTTAACATAAGAGCAAAACCAAGGAAATTCAATGTTTGTGTTTGACTTTCCACTCATTCCATCACAGCTACTTCTCCACCTGCGCCGGTGGCCAAAGCGCAGAAGCAGAAGAAGGGCCCGGTGCCCCAGTCTGTTTTCACCATCCCTTCAGAGCTGGACGTCTCCCTGATGCTTGAGTTTGTCGGGCGAGTACCTTTATTTCATTATTGCTGCCTCCCGCAGGTTTGTCTGCGGAAATATCCTCATGTTGGCAATTGGATATGGCGACTGGTCATTCATTAATTACTATAAGTTGAAATTTAATTTGGTGACGATTGATGGTGGATGTCTAAGCTTGAGAGACATCCTTTTTTTTTTTTTTTTTTTTTTTTTTTGACGACAACATACGTGGAAATGCATAATTTTCAGATGGTGCCATTTATTCATTCTTTGCTGAAAACTGATGTGGCTAGTATGCCCTCACTCAAAAGTACATTCATCCTGCTAAGATCATTTCAGGATTTGCCTTGCTTTTATTGTGGCGTGGATTATCAAACTGACTTGGAGTTGGGAGCTGGGATTTTAGGTAGAATGTTTTCGTAAGGGATTTTCTGTTCCACCAAATTACAATGCGTTGAATTCAGGAGACGGTAGGTGTGTTGGATTCTGCGTGACATGATTTGTGGACATCTGGCATATATTTGTATTTGTATTTAAAGTGCCACTTTAGCCAGGAGGTGGAGCCTTGGTCACACACTTTCCTCTGAAAGGGGAACTTGGCCTAACACTTGGCACATTTAGTTTTGTTTTTCATTTTGTCATGAAATTGTTTCTGTTTATTATACATTTTAGTGATTTACTTTTATTTCCTGTACACTCATGAAAATGTTCAGTCTTTCCCTGGAGATGGCTTAGATTAAGCAATTAGTTGGGTTTTATAGGTTATTTATATGGAATGCTTGACAGCATCATCAGTAATGAGCTTTATTGCCAAAATGCTAACGTATGCCCTGAGAAACAGTCACAATGAAAATTTCCTTGACAATTTCAGAGCCTTCTGTTGGGAGATCTAGTTAGCTGTTTTCTCGCATTAACACTTCCCTGATATCTGTGCAAGTCTGTCCTAAAAGGGGTTCACTGACAGGCCTCCAATGGTCTTTGATCTAGAATCAGTTTGCAGCAAGCAACGTCCTTTAAAAGGGTTTTTTTCCACCTCCCACCTCCTGTCTCAATGCTTAAAAATGAGGCGCGTTTTTGTGGAATGGGTTTATGGCCTTGCTAGTTATTTACACAGAGCTGTAACTTCTTATTGATTTATTTTTGAGTCCCAATGCTTATGAAGGGCACTGTGCCTATGTAAATGTACTGTGTAGATGGGGAGATTCTACTAGCACTGATAATTACATAGAGCGTTCAACATACGAGCTTGGGAATGGCTTTGATATATGTTTTTTAATAATAAAAAAACTGTTAAATCAATATCTGTATTTCTCTTGGGTCACGCAATACTTAATTCAGATGGAATGAAGTCCATAAAATTGTTGTTTAAAACGTGCATTTTTATTCTACAGGGCGGAGGAGGGCATTGAGAAATACAAGGTAATTTTTAATTTTCTCTGTTAATCATCCAAACACATTTGGCTTTCCGACACAGTGAGATTCTTGCATGAAAATGTGCACTGTTGCGTTCAGTTTTTGCTCTGCGGGTACACATAACAGCAGGGTGCAAAAGTGACGTCTGAATAGCAGATACTGTCTTCTCAGACTCCCCCTTTTCTGGTGTGGACAATGAACCTTTCTGTCAGGCATGGAGCATTTTCATCCTGTGCGTATCAATGAGTCTCACTGCTGTGGGACAAAAACAGTGAGCTTAATGTGGCTTAATAATGGATCTTTAATGGAATGTAGCATTGCCAAAACCAATATTGGGCCTTACATTTTGTTGCCTCAGAGATTGAAATAGTTGAGGAATTAGGAATTAATCTGATCTATAAAAATGTCACGCTTTCCAAGCAAAAATATATTAACAGTAAATAACTAATAGTTAGAAAAATTGAGTTTAATACTGAATTATGGGGTGTAATTGATGGTCTTCTGCCCTGTGAATTCATTCCTATAGGGCTGACAACATAGCAATATATTTATTTTCTGTTATATCTGGCTTATTTATAGTAAACCATTCAAGCATTATGCAATGTCTTTTTGAAGTTTTTATTGACATTCTCAAACGGCAATGGTTCAGGAACGGATCAGGTTGCCGCGGGCAGCGGCGTTTCTGTTCTGGCGTCAGGAATGCCGCGCTCCGTCAGATGTGCCTCTGACGCTCTCCCTCCCCCCGTGCAGCCGCTTGAGAGGAAGTACGTGCGAGTGTCCGGAGAGGCTACCATCCGCCACGTGGAGCTCTTCATCAGGAGGAAGATGGAGCTGAACCCCTCCTGCCAGGTCTGCCCCGCTATGCTACCTGTGTCATAGCACCGAGTCCAGCGTAGTCAAGTGTTAGGCTAGCAAGGAGATTGGAATCCCCTCTGGTCCTTCTGGGCACTATGTGACTTTATAATGAGTGGTATGGCTGCGATATGCTCTTTTAAAGGGTCTTTTAACAGGCGGTGTTCATTAGGACTTAAGTTCACCCTTTACCTTCCCTTCTGTATTATTTGTCAGTGTATTTGCCTCTCATTCACAATTTGCCTTCCAGTGATGGTCAGGAGACGCCTTCTTACAGAGAAACTTGCATGGATTTCAACATTAATACTTTTTACTTTTGTAGCCTTGGTCATGTTACCTCTAAAGTGTGGACTGTTAGGCTATGAAGTTTATAGAGGTTTTATATTGTACAATGAAAAAGCATTTGCCTCCTGTCCAATTTTCTGCCTTTTTCACATTGAATTTGATGGGAGCTACTTCACAGTTCTGAAAAAGATCCTGAGCGACTCCTATGTATTTATTTAAAGGCATTAACGCCCAAGGTGCCCTGAGTTAGGCTCTGAAAATGATTCAGCTCCTCCAGAACTAGACTCATTCTACAGAGAGTGAAGTTTCCCAGAGTTTCTTCTTGCAGCACAAAATATATCTTGCACGCATGTTCATCAGCCTAGGAGGCTATTCCTGACCTCGCAGGGCCCCCTGAAAGGAATGCACTCCGAACAGCAAATGTCAGGAACTGATGCGTTTTACACAACCTTATAAATTATAGATATTTACACGCAAACCCCTTGTGCAGCATCATGGTTAGCTTTTAAACTGGTCTTGTGAGGCACGCGACAGTGGAACACACAGAGCTGGTGCACGGAGAGGAACACGCCCTCCTCCAACCCTCCCACTGCATCACGGCTCTGCCCCAGGGGTTCACCGTACTCCCCGGTGGCCAGGACAGGTCAAGCGGTGTAACGGCCGTCAGGCAGCACACAGTTACACAGGTCTCCACGTTCCCAGGACATACGGCTCCCAGCTGTAATGGCAGCATTTGACCTGAGCGGGAGGGAGCACTGTCCTTATCAGGGGTTCACCTCTGCCTTTTTTTACCATGCAAACTCTTTTCGCCCCAAACGGGTGCCAATTATTTAAAGCCTTTAAAATGTAACTTTTTGGGTAATCATGAATTAGTCAAACCTTGCTGACATATTTATAGTTTGAGAGCATCTTTTACAGTAAAAAGACACAGAGAGCTGGAGGTTGGAAATTTAATCTGGTTTATTTTTTAACTGAAAATGGACTGTAACTGTTGCTCAGATGCAACAGCACTGTTTTTTTTTTTTTTAAGTTATGAATTATTCAGACACTTCTGATGTTGAGAGCTCTCCTGCTGGCGCATTGCGCAATTTTGTCTTCTCTTAGTTTCATCAAGGCGTGCAGTTTACAATTGTTCCTCAGCTTTTCGTCAGGCAGTAAGCGATCCTCTCGTATTCGCAAACCGAGCACAAAAGGGCGACGATCGGCGGCAGTGCACGGCGCACATCTGAATGGCAGACCCTGGCGATGCTGTAGATTTTCTCCTTTCAGTTCGCCGCCCTCGTGTTTTAATCGTCCTTTATGAAAAGGAGTGGGCTGTGGCGGCGTAGGAGCATGCCCGCTGCACAGGGGTGTGTCAATGTATAGTGGGGTCCTCTGGAGGCCATCGTATCAGGGATCGTTTAGTTATGGCTACGACGGGTGCCCTGAGTTCCTGAACCGCTGTGCTGTTGTCACTTACCTTATCAATGCTGCTTCTCACGGGGGGGGGCTCCTTTTATTTTATTTTCTATACTTTTTCTTGGCGCACCCCCCCCAATCACCCATTATTGAACTGTTGAAAAGGATTAGATTAGGATTAGGATAGATAGATGCTGTAGTGATTTGGTTGAAAGTTCCCGGGAGACTTCAGCAGGAGTCTCATCTTTTCACTACCCTGCCCACGCAGCGCCGCAGTGCTCTGAGCTGCTCACCAATGGTGACCTTAGGTACAGGGAGATCAATAACGGCGATCAAAAAATGGTACAAAAAAAATACCCCACCAGTTTTCAGCCTTCAGCCGAGGGATAGGAGCAGACGCTCAAGATGCAGCTATTTGTCCTTTCAGTGACGTCGACTGCGCTACCCAGTATTCAGTGAAAATCAGAGCCCAAGTGGCCTCTGACCTACAGAAAGGTCACTGTTTAACAGTTCATTTTTTAAATTCATGTAAACACCCCTGCAAAGTGCTGTAGTATATGCTAGTGCGTATTTGTATTTGTCTGTTTAGCAAATTAATTCATTAAATAATTTTAGAAACTATTAATCAAGTATGATGTTAGGAGCGCTTGGTTGGGTCTGATTGGTTTTCTCCTTTCAGGTTTCTTTAAGTTTGAGTTTGGCTTAATAGATAAGTGTTGGGCTTGTAACTTGTGGTCTGCCGGTTGAAATCCAAAGAGCTGCTGCTTGCTACTTGAGTATTGCTTCAGTAATTAGTATTCCGGTCCATAGAGTTTAAAATGGCAAGCCGTGCAAGTTACGCTGGAGAAACGTTTGTTTTGTCCAGTAATGTCACACACATTTCCTGTTTGTCTGAAATCCAATGTAGTGGAAAGCATGAAGAAACAATGACGAAAAAACATACAATAAAGGATCACACTAGAGAAATGTAATGCGTTTCTTGTAAGGGGAATCAAGTGGTAAAACAAACAATAAAAATGTGTTGTTCAGTTATTCAATTTTGATATACGTGTGCTTTATCAGAACGAATTACGTTTAACGTTTGTTAATGTTATTAGCCGTACGTCTGATAAGGTTACATAGGGTCGCAACAACGTGCATGCCTAGGATGTTCTCATAGCACACACCTACCTGGAGCTAATCGGGCTACGCCTGGCTCAGTGTTACAAGGCAGGTCACCCGCTTGCGGCTCCTACCTAAGCCTGTGTGTGCATGGGAATGCAGGACGTGGTGCGGGTCTGACGTTTACTGCGTTGGTCTCGGCTGGTACTGCCTTACCCTTGGGCCAAAGTCATGAAGTCATACTGAAACTGGCAGGATTGTGCATCCACTTTTTAAACTGTGGATTTACTGCATTTAAATGATAAACTCTGATATTGACTTGTGTAGCTAAATGACATTTAGTTATTGGTGCTACCCCTTTTTAACGTGTTATAATATTAGCCTGCAACTCCCTTATGTGGTCTTGGATTGGGTCTCGACAAGACTGGACCCAGTGAAGGAGCATTGTTGCAGTATTATGTACCACAAGGATCCTAAGTAGCACTATTGATCAATTCCAGGTTGTTTTTAAAGCACCAAACACAAAGTTGCACGTCTGTTGCCTCTGGTTTGCATAGTTTTAGTTTTTTTAACGTGACCACACACTGGTAACTGATTCCCTCCGGGCTCCTCTACATGCTGACCATATTAGAGTCTTTACAGCCATTTAATTAATAAATGATCCACGCACATTGATCTAAATGCTAATTGCTGAGGCCTGAAATATGGATTGCTCCATTAGCAGTCCAGGCATCCCATGTGCTTGTGCACGGTGAATGTTTTCATTGCTAACAGTACCAGTCAGCTTTTTCTAAATTGGATTCCATGGAGTACGGATCGCATAGGCTAGTACAGGGCAAGCATTCATCTTCTTCAATTGCTTTTGTTTTGTAATGCTACGCTGTGCAGGAATCAATAGTTGTCATACGTATGAAATTTGTATGCAAGTGGACTCACTCAATTTCAGCCTCCAGTGTTTTTTTCCCCCCCTTGCCGTCAGCACATACTACAGCGAATGAGTCAATCGGATTAACACCAATGGGAAGAGCATTTCCTAAGAGAACAGGCTACAGGAATTGCCTTTTTCTGAGAGGGAGGTGTTAATGTTAACGCAGTTCTCTATAAATAGTGCGCACACATCTTGTTGCACTAACCTGCTTTTCTGTACGTTTTTTGCAGGTCGACGTTGTTTGCGGGGACCATCTCTTAGACAGGTACCAGTCACTGAGAGAGGTTCGGAATTTCATGGGGGAAGGTGCTCTTCAGGTGGGTGTGCAAAATGTCCATCTTTCCCAGAGTTTCAGCACACAACATAATCCTTATCACATTGTTGTTGTTTTTTTTATTTTAATTTATTTTTAATTTCCGTTAATTTCTTTAGAATGTGCTGTTATGATAGTATTTGCAGTGTCAGGTTTACATGGTTCCCCATTGCTCTTGTCGTCCAAGAACATTAAGCCTTGAATGAAGACCTATGAAGCCAACATTAAACGGCTCTTGGAAGGCTATCCCTGCTGCCTTCCAGTGTTTCTGGGTCCAGCTGCCAACAAATTCCCATGTTGGCCCACTGTTTTTGGCACTGCCGTTAGGGTCCAGCTCCCCTCTGCGTTATTGGCTACGCCACATGTCAATCAAAGAGGCACACCCGGAATTACTTGGGTTTCTCTGTGACATGTCTCGGCGGTGACAAAAGAAATTGCCACCGATTTTCTTTTTTTTTTATTGCCCAAAGCACTGATGGCTGAGAGTGTAAAATGGGAAAGTTACACTTGAATAATGCATAATGTGGGTATGCTGCCTCAGCTTCAATAACATACACAATGCCACTCTGAACCAGCGCAGCTTTGTAGATGCTGAATGTGATGCAAATGAAATCCATCTTCTTTTAGCAGTTAATGATAATTGCCCTAAATTAACATTAAACTGCCAAATTATATTATTTTACAGTTTTTAGCATGGATACAACCAGTACCTGGTTAATTGTTAATGGGACAATGAATTCAGGCTGCTTTAACAATCTGCTGTGAAACTGAAATGACTATTTGTCATTGCTGAATGACATCTTTAATGTTATGGCTTCGAAGACCCAATGGATTTATTTTGTGTTTGTCGTCCAACTCATAATAAAGCAGTCTTTGTGTTTTAGCATCTTTCTGTTTGCTGTAGTAAGTCATTCCTGTGTAAGTGTTTCGTTGTTTTAACTTTCTTAGATCATTTTTCACTACCACTATCTTTCAAAATGAAGAAAATGGTTTTGTAAATTTCTCTCTCGTGTATATATTTGAATGATCATGGTAGATTTGAATGATGCGTTTATAGAAGCTGTTTTTAAAACATGTGGATAACAAATGCAAATGCAGAATGTCAGGAGTTTGGGAAGAGAGTCGAGTCAGCAGTCATGAAGGGCGATGCAGCAATCGCACACTCCTGTAGTATAACATGCGGGCAGCATGTGACAAACGTCACTCGTTACAACACACGAACAGCTTGGGGCGGGGGCCAGGAAAGTGCATTAATTATTCTTACTCTCCACCATGATTCCAGCTATTGGGTGAATCCCAGGAACCCAGGAAATCGTTGAAATCGTCATTTTTATCTATTCATTGACGAGATTAACCTTATTTCCTTTGCCACCTCTGAATCTGTAGCGCTGAATTCCACCGCGGCGTACCTTCTGTTTTTCTGGTTTCGCCTTTTGCTTCATATGTTATAAGCACGTAAGGATTGCGTGAGTCTTGACCACTTTTTTGGACCTGGGAAAATCCGTTTTTATTAGGAAACACAGGCAGTTTGTTGGCAGAAAACTGCTTTTTCCACCTGCTGCTTGTGTGGGCCACTGTGGGATGCCGCACCTTTTTACACTACATTTGTCTAAGAATTAATGGCACCCGTCGTGGCAACTAACCCTTGCTCTTGCTGCCTAGTTACCGGTGCTGCAAGTTGCACAGGAGACTATTTATAGATTCTCTGCTTCCTATGACTCCAATGGCCCAATAGGAAGTGTTGCAAAATGAAAACGATCAGGGCTGCAACTAAGCCCAGGATTCTTTGAACATGGTGCATCACTTCTATAGATGTTATCCCTGAATGTGTGCATTATGCCGTCATGCCAAATTTTAATTGTAGGGAGTATAGTAAATACTATTCATTTTACTTTCATTTTGAGTCAATGTAAATGTGCCTAGATTCACTTGTGATTCAGTTCTTGCCTGCTCTTGCTGGCCTTTTGTGCTTTAAGGCTTGAGTCAACAACGACAGAACATTCATTGTCTTATTTCTGTATAGTGTTTCACCCGTCACTACAGGTCTTAGAAAGCCCTGACTTTAAAGTCCATTTGGGTGTTCCATTAAATTCATTAATTCTTTAGTATGTTTTCTGCAGTTCTCTACAATTTTGATACTGTTAAATAATTACGCTAGCAACATAGTTTATTTATTTTTTATATGCCATTCTTTTTTACTTGTATGTAAAAAAAGTACCACAAGAATAACCCATAACAAAAACAGTTTGGTACCTAGGATTATGTGCTTGGATTCCCTTAAATTACAAGTTAAGGATTTCCTATTTTCCCTGCTACAGAGGGTGGGGTTGTTTACGCTAACAAAAATAATGAGTCCCCTCTGAATAGAGATTATACAGCCCTTTCTGTGAGTTTCCGCATTTACATAAACTCCTTAGGCAGCAATTCTACTTCAGTAGCACTCATTGCAGTGAACAAAGATTGTCCAAATTGGCTTAAGAAGCACTGTTTTTCTAAATGCGCTACATGTCTATGTTCAAACAAGGTGCATTATGGAAATGGAAAACCAGTATTACAATGTATTATTTCCACCTTTTGAGGCAGCAGTCTGCAATTAACCATTTACAGACTATTTATACCATGGTTTCAGAAGTTTAGTCAGAATAAATCTATAGCTTCAGTTTAAACTTACACCAAAATATAGCATTTTATCATAGTACCCCCCCCCCAAAACATCTCCAAATGTTTGCCAGTATGCAATTTTCCCTCCCTTTGCTCATTCAGATAATAACAATGAAAGCTATGTTAATGTTGCGCGTCTGTATGGTTCCTAAAGCCAGTGCCGTGAATCAGAAATCGGCCTAAACTGCAGACACCCATCATTGTTGTGTGGGCTATTCTCCACTTGTTCTTGAAATTATCTCTCTGCATTCAATGACACAAGGGAGTCACCGGCGCAGTATCCCTTTGGTTTGGTGTTTAACCAGCATGTCTGTGCACTGCTCTGTTTATGCCGTAGCAGGGAGTATTCCCTGAAGCTGTGCACCCTTCCATATCTAACCTTACATCTGTATTCAGATATTTTGTCATTGCTGAATATAGGTGTGAGAGGAAAGGGAAGACATTCAGCTGTTGTTTGAAGTTCTGCACAATCCTGCTTTGATTCCGCTTTTTATGGGTTAGGAATTTAAAGCACAACATCATGGGAAAATTATGTGTGCACCATACACAAGGTTATTTCTGCTGGTTTATATGGGATACAAATCACTATCCAAGGAATGTGAGACTGAGCAGACTTAATTCTGTGAGAAAATAATATGAATCCACAAACTGGAAGATGTGGCTAAACAGAATGTATTGCACGCTTTTGAGACTGACTTCACAAACGAGCGTCGCAGAGTCTCTGCATGGGGGTGGGGGAAGCACGGGTCTGCCTGGTGGTTTCTCTCCTGTGTGCTCCTGCAAATTCAAATTGATTTTCTTTGTTCTCTCTGTAGGACGGACTCCTTGTTCTGCACTTCGGACTGGTCCAGGCACCTTCGGTATAGGAGGCACGGAGCAGTGTGATGCGGACGTTGTCCGCATTAACTCATGCTCATTCATTTATTTATCGTCTCTGGGGACTTTGGAGACGCAGACTGAGAAAATATGATCTGCAGGGAGATTTTCTTTTCTTCTGAAGGCTTTTCCTACTCCTACAATTAGAATATTGCCAATTTGTTTGATTCTGTTTATCACTTCCCCCAGGGCACAATTTAAATCTCCAATGGAAAATGTTTGGTTTCCAGGACTGGACATGCTTGCATTTTGTCCAGTTGTCAGTTTTCTGTGATTTTTTTTTTAAATCATTTCTCAAATAATTTCTACAGTAAATATATGGGGGGAATTAGTCACATACACTGGTGCTGACATCCCATCTTATTCACATTTTCTCTGAACAGTACATGTTTTTTCCTATATTCTTGAAGTAAGAATAACAGCCTGTTCACATTTTCAGGTAATGTCAATACTGGATTAAAGCAATGTTCAAATGTCTCAAGTGTAATTTGTCTTTCATTCTTAATTCTGTGCTTTATTAATATACATGCAAAGACCACACAAAGCACACATTAAACAAATGTTGAACATTTAGCCGTGGGTTTGATTCTGTGTAGTTTAACAGGGACAGATAATGTTGATACCTTATTTAGGTGTGTGTTTTTCCCCCCTGATTTCCAGTAAACATTTATTCATGGCAAGATTTGAGGCAACCAGACTGCTGACTGGGTGCCCCTTTTGTTTGCAGGTAATATGACTGAAATATATGTGAACACTTTTTCATGCGTTTTTCATTAATCTGGACTCTTTTTAGTTAAAAGGCCTATGATCATCCTCAGTTATCAGCCAATATTATATCAGTGTTATCAGTTATCAGCCACAGCTTGGCATATATATAGTATTTATCCATCAGAGAATATGCCACTGCTGTGTTCGGATCTATACAGAGCCAGTCTACTTCTGTTTTCATCGTCGGATCACGCATGGGGCCTTGGAGGTTATATAGAGGCCTAACCTCCCACATCTCAGTCTGTAATGCCTCATTGCCACTATTGTGTCAAAAGGACTACCACGAAGGACTACCGTTGCAGCGGCTTCCAGATCGTACTTTTTCAGAATAAAAGCTTACTGCGGAAAAGGAGTGATCGCTAGTTGGAATTCGCAGAAGTACCGTTTGTTGTGAGTCATGCGGTTTCTTCGTTTTGACGAACACTACTGAAAGAACAGGCTTTGAGGTGAGAAGCTGGTGTGCCTCGGTGCATGTTGTTAGTGTGTTTCACAGGGTGTGTCTGAACGAAGCGGTCCCTGGTCCCCTAGTTGCAGTGGTATAAATCTGTGAAGATCTGCCGCATGCGTCAGGAGACGCCCGCAGCCCACAGCTACACGGACAAACGGGATCTACCACGGCCCATTGGGGGGTAGGGGGAGCCGGAAAGGTCAACATAACAACCCAATCAATCACCTCTCAAAATATCCTTTGTCCCTCAAGGGGACAAAAAAAAGAAACAATCCATAGAGGTCATGTTGATTCTGGGAATGGTCGTCCTTATGCCCTCAGTTCAATTAAACCAGTAATGTTAAAATATGTAAAACATTTATCATATGAAATCAAAGGCGTATTTAAAAAATATATATTTTATCGACTCATTTCAGGTCAATCAAGTGTGACTGAATTGTCTAGAAAACTGCCCTTTTATTATGGTTTGTAAATAAAAGAATATAAATTTTTATGGAAATCAAATGTTAGGGTGGTGTAACCATGACTTTATTTTAAGCCACAGATACCCCATCTCTCATTCCCAATGAAAAAATCTCGAGGAAGCCTCCACAGATTTGGGCCATACTGGTAATACAATTTTTTCTCAAAACTGTTACGCTAGTAAAAAAAAATAAAAATTTTATAGACAGTAAACTAACACATCTAGATCCTCAGACCTATCCATCCTCAGATAATATCCATGATATCTCATATTGTGATATCTCATAATGAATAATGTGACCGCGTGACCGTCATATCAGCTACACTGCACTTAAAGAGACGGGTGACTCAAGTGGAACTGATTTGGGGAGACAAAACGTTCTTGTTCACCCTCCCGAGTGTGTGAGGGCAGGTTTCATGGAGATGCATTCCAAACTGGGAAAATAATTTAAAAACCATTACTATTTTGGACAAAATAGGGTAACCAATTACCATTGGCCACCATTCAACATTAAGCTTTATAGAATGCACAGAAATAATCAGAAGCAAGGATACATTCAAACTTAGGTTTTATTGATATGTGCCATGCATAAACTACATTCGGTAAGTATGTTTTCTCTGGAATTATTTCAAGAGAGTAAGAAGAGAAAACATGTCCATACAGAACCGTACACGATACACATGTATAAACACATATACATACATAGACAGTCATAGAAGGCTACTGGTGGGAAGGCATTCTGACAACATACAGCATTATTTGAATTTTCAAGAATGGTTTTTCAGGAAAGCATGTTGGAAAGGTTTGGCAGTGCAGTCGTGTTTTCTGAACAAGTTTGTGTCATTGGCGAAAAAGCCCTTCCTCCGATTTCCCTCACGTCTAACACTTCCACCAGCATTTTCTCATCACTCCAGCAGGAAATGTGAGTTCACATCACATGTAGCTTAAGCACCAGTGTAATCTCAATAGTCCGTTAGACAATGGATGTCTCCAACACATGAATGTATATTCATAGAATTTCTAGGCAAGATTTCCAATGCCTCTGTAGTCATGACTAAAATTGAGATGAGAAATTAGAGGTCACTTGTACCCTGTAGGTGCACTGAAAGGAAACTTTGATATAAATAAAACCAGGGAAGGTCATTAGTTCTCGGTTTTGAGATATATATTTTAGTTCTATACCACAGACGTTTAAAACATGGTCTCAGTCTTGCCAGCGTGCAAGTGCGTGTAATGTAGCAATGGTTTGGTTGGCTTGATTTGTACAAACTGCGTAACGTGAGACACTTTGATTTGGTTGTACGTTTTGTTACTATGACTGGTGTAGGTAGCGTAGCAAGCAGTACGGCCAATGCTGCCAAAATGTGCTTCAGGGAACCTCTGGAATATGTTTGGTATTTGGCCATAAAATGAACTATTTAGCCAGATTAAAAATTCAGACCTTCTAGCCCAAGCATTGTGCTAAACTACACTAATTTTTATTTATTTCTCATTGGAGTGTTGTGAATTGAACTTTATTGTTGTCTTCGTAGCTGTTTTTGATTAGTGCAGGTATTCTTAGCATCCGTGCCAAACAGCCGGGACAGATAAACGTATATTACTTTGAGACATCAGAGGAATCCTGAATTAAAAACTTCCATCAACACATAAACACTGACTAAAGTCATTAAAAACGGCCATCAATGGAAGGCTATACACAATAGCCACAACATCACCAGGAGTGCTTGTTTGCAATTTGTTTACCCACCTCCAATCACAGCTTAAATTTCTGAATGGGAACATAGCAAACGACAAGGAGGCTTACAATCTCCTTAATTGTGTGCTGTATCGCCATTTGAATGGCCAATGACAGTCACCATGCAAAGACGTAATACATTATGCAGCTAATAGTTAATAATTATTTTCGCTTTCTCATTTCAAGGTAAGAGATGCATGAATACATACATCAAGAGCAATCTTGGAGAGGAATACTTACTTTAAAATTGGAGCTGCTGTCCTTTTGATATATATATATATCAAGGCAATATGGTCTCGTGAATATATTTACTGGTATAATACTGAGCTGTCATTCAAATATTGTTTGCGAGGCATAAAGAACTAAAAAGGCCGGTGCTTCAATTTGATCAAATGGTATTGCTTGAAATGATGAAAGATATGAGTTTTGGTACATCACAAATTCAGTGAACGCTACACACATGCCGACACTCACGTCCTCTGGAATGTGTCAAGAATAATTTAATGCTTCTGGCAGTGCACTTAAATTTTAATCACATCAATGTAAATACATGGTGATTTGTAAACTTCAGGCCATTGTGATATCTGTGAGGTATGTCTGCCCTTGTTGTAAAGTGCTTAGCAACATTTCAGAAGTGGGGTTGCTAGATAACTTTTAGTTAGAAAGACTATTGTAGATGGATAGTGTACTTTTTAAAGTTGGATTTGCAGTGGATTCCTCTCTGAGATCACTCTTTAGTAGCGATTTAGTTTTTCAGCTTGTTAGAAAAGTTGTCACCAAACTCTTCCTTCACCACCTTCCTAGTTGAGGCAGTCTCCTCAAAGGTCTCTTGTTGGGCGGCTGCCTTGTTGAACTTGCTTGTTAGCTCCACGTCTTTCCCCTCATTCTTGGCTGTCTTGGAGGAACTGGTGTAGGTGTGTGTCTGATATCCATAGCTCAGATTGGGGCCAAAGCTAGGGGTGGGGAAGGATATCCCAGAGGTGATTCGAGTCTCCTCCCCCTCCAAAAGTTTCCTGAGAAGGACAGACAAGGAAAAGGACAATGAAACCTTTGATGTCCATCAGATACTCAACATTAATCATGTCCGACCAGAGATAATAGCTACGAGTATTTTTCACTAATTATAAGAAATTTAAATGTGATTAATGAGTTTAATGAGAAGTGGCAAACGCAATGATAGTTCCTGAGATGTCAGGAACAAAGTAAATTTCCCAAATCACATTGACAATGTTTAATTACAACGTTACCTGTAGGCTGCAATCTCAATGTCCAAAGCCATTTTTACATTCAATAGGTCCTGGTACTCCCTCAGGTGACATGCCATCTCGTTCTTAGTGTTTCTCAGCTCATTATCCAACTGGCCAATTATGTCCTGTTCAGTAACATAAGAGTAAGTAAACATCAAATCAAAATGTACTTGGCTGTGGTTTGTTCACGTCTACTTGAGCAAGGCTTTGGGAAGGTATTGAAAGGTTGGTACCAAATTGAGGCTTTCCTGTTCCCAGCTCTTCTGTGTAGAAATGCTCTGTAAATGTTTTCTTTCAAAAGTTTGTAAAGCCCTCTGTCAATTGCTGCTTCATTTTAAGAGATTGAAATCAATAGGGCAATAGGGCTATTGGGTTGTTTGCTCCCTAATGTATCACAAGTTTATTCAGATTTGTAAAATATCATTTAAGGAAATTAACCAGTCTAAGGCAAAGTCTTTAATCTCTTTCGTCCGTTTCACTTTACAGCCAGTTTTATTAAATAAAATATAAAATAAAATCCAAAATAAAATCTGTCTCGAATTTTTTAATTTGTAGTAATTACGGCACGTTGTTAATTCGATTAACGTTTTTATTTTATTTTATTTTATTAAGGCAAATCTGCGGTAATTAGCACATGTGTTCATAATACATGCAAAGACCCATTCACTCAGGCTTTAATAAGATACGCTGCTGTTGGGCTCAAAATGAATATATCAACAGTGTTGCTTACCTGGAAACTGACTGTGTCAGCATCTTGCCTGTCTTCCATCTCTCTGATCTGTCTCTCCAGTGACTCGTTTGTTCCCCTAAGGCTCTCAATTTCAATTGTCTTGGACTGCAGTTGCCTCCTGATTTCGTTGATTTCGTCCCTACTGGCCCGAATCACTTCATTGCTTCGGTTGGCTTTCTCGTTCAAATCAGCGAACTTCGAATTGTACCACTCTTCTGCCGACTGCAGGTTCTTAGTTGCCATGGACTCGTACTGGCCTCGGATCTCTTTCAGCGCCAATGTGAGATCTGGTTTTGCTACCTCCATCTCAACCGGTATCTGAGCTGCCTGGATCATATTCATTAGCTCCGTTACTTCTTCGTCGTGTACCTTCCTCAAGAAAGAGATCTCATCCAGGAGAGACTCAACTTTTTTCTCCAGGTCCAATCTAACCATTGTAGCATCGTCAACGTCCTTCTTGAATGCCTTCATGGTTTGCTCTGCCTCCTCTCGAGCACGCACTTCTTCTTCATATTTTGCGTCCAGTTTCTGAAGGTCCTCTTCAATGTTTTCCCGTTCAATCAGAATCTTGGTCTTCGCCCCATTCACCTGTTCCAGCTGAGAGCGGAGATCTCGAATCTCCTGCTGGTATAACTCGGCAAGTCGGGATGGTTCTGCCTGCCTCTGTCGCAAGGTCACCAGTTCGGTCTCCAGGACTTTGTTCTGCTGCTCAAGATTGTGCACCTTCTCGATAAACATAGCGAAACGGTCATTGAGCCCCTGCATTTGTTCCTTTTCGTTTGTTCGAATGATTTTGAACTCATTGTTTTGGGCTGAACTCTGGGTCAGATCAAAGCTTTCGCCAGACACCGGTGAGAGGGAGGGTCGTCCAGATCTCTTGTAAGAGCCCAGAGAAGATGCGCTGCTGCGGGTAAGAGACAGAGACCTGAAACCACTGGATGGCATAGAACTTCGGGATGGTGTTGCGCTGTTCATCCGCGAGGAAGATGTTGAGTAGCGAGGCACATCTCCGAAGATCTTTCGGTAGGAAGAAGAGTAGAGTTCTGATCCGTAACTCATCTTGGCGTCTTGGCTTCTGTGGAGAGAGCTGAAGTTGTAGTTGCGTTTTCTTTATATAGCAGGGTCGTCCCAATCAATAATGAATGTGTTCAGATGCGAACCTAATGCGTGACGCGCTGTAGTTTCAACCCGACTAAATTAGTTATAAAATATTCAAAATATATAATTACGTTAATTCTCAATATTTTGGAATATAGTAAGAACACTTTTTCAATGATCCAACGTTGAATTAAGCATACAAGTAAAGCTCCTATCAGTCAAAAGGTACTCCTAGATGGAACTGTCCATTTTGGTGCAGTGCTGATGTCAGCGTGAACATTTCTCATTGCATGTTTAAATAAGTCATCTCTAAATTGTATTGGAAGCAATTGCCTTTAGTCTACTAAAAATAATGGAATGTTTACTCCTCTACCCATGTATTGTAAAGGATATTTGTTCATGTTTGTTAAAGAAGCATATAACATATCTAAAATGGTGGTGGTGAGTTCCCCATCTCCCCCTCCCATTGTAAAGTGCTTTGAAATGCCGGTGGCGATATAAAGGCGCTATGTAGATGCAAGTCATCCATACATTCAAAAGGGACTATGGAATGTATATGGAAAACTAGGTTTGTGTGTGTGGTCCAAAGGAAATGCATCTTTGGATTTTACACAGTGTTTGAACAGTGTTTTCAGTTAAACACACGAGGGAACAAAACCCACAGTTTATGAAAAGAACACCATCAAACACTTGATCTGTTCTCTTTGTTTTACAGTGTATAGTAATACATCTTTTTAATCCAAAAACTGGACATAAGTGGTACAACCTGAAAAGTAGTTTGCTGCCCTCTACAGTGTATGTTTTGTTCAGCGTATATTTTCTGTCAGGTGTCTGTGCAACTTAAAAGTAACATAAAAAATTTGAAATGA